>JAOTQH010264106.1:0-11066 GCA_025631255.1 Cornus kousa | reverse complement strand
CGTCCAGGTACCATGTTTTCTAAACACCCATCAGTTCAAAAAAGTGGTACCTTCAGTTCAAAAAAGTGGTACTTTCAATCCAAAAAAGTGGTACCTTAGAAAAAAAGTGGTACATTCAGTCTAAAAAAGGTTATTTTGAAGGGTATTTTGGGCAACAAAAATATGAAACAGTATTTTTCCATGACCTCAGCTTTTTGGTCAAACCCATTTTAAAGAAATATAGAACTTTGACTTCACATTTTGGTAAATATGAAATTTTGAACCCATTTATATGTAATTTTTTCAAAGAATTAAACTAATTAAAAAACATTCCAAAAATCTCACCCGATCTGATCACAGAGATTCGTAAGGAGTATGAATTGGAAGAAAGACATGGTCTAATTTTCTGCAGCACGACGAGTCTGTTACATTTCCCAATCACACTTTCAAATTACGACCACCAACAACGCAACACCAAGTCCACCAAGACTCGCACCAAGCTCCCTCTTCTGTCTTCAATCTCAAAACACCGTCTTCTTCTCCACCGCTGCAAATCTCCGTCGACTCCATTGCTTCTCTATATATACACACATATATAACTATGCTTTCTCTCTCCTCTCTCCAACCTTCTACAACTTCCCGCGCCTCCCTTCCCTCCCACTCCCTCCCAAATCCCTATCGCCGCTTCTCTCTCTCCCTTCCACCCCATCGCCTCCCTCTCAACCCCCTCACCTCCTCAACATCTCACCGACGCCTCCGAATTCGCTCTCTCGACGCCGCCCAGCCCTTCGACTACGAGTCCCAGATCTCCGATCGCATCGCCAAATCCACGAAGCTAAAAATCGGCATCATTGGCTTCGGCAACTTCGGTCAATTCCTCGCCAAAACCATGGTCCGCCAAGGCCACACCGTCCTGGCCCATTCTCGATCCGACTACTCCGACATCGCCAGCAAACTCGGCGTCTCTTTCTTCTCCGACGCCGATGATCTCTGCGAAGAACATCCCGAGGTAATCCTCCTCTGTACATCTATAATTTCAACCGAAAATGTTCTTCGTTCATTGCCGTTACAGAGGTTAAAGCGAAGTACACTGTTTGTTGATGTATTGTCAGTGAAAGAGTTCCCTAGGAGCTTGTTTATGCAAATATTGCCAGTGGATTTTGATATTCTGTGTACACATCCTATGTTTGGACCCGAGAGTGGAAAGGATGGTTGGACTGGGCTTCCATTTGTGTATGATAGGGTTAGGGTTGGGGATGAGGAGTCTAGGGTTTCGAGGTGTGACAGATTTCTTGATATTTTTGCAAAAGAAGGTTGTAGGATGGTGGAGATGTCATGTGCAGTTCGCAATTTATCACACACACAATGGGGAGGATTCTGGAGAAGTTGAGGTTGGACGCTACTGCAATTAACACAAAAGGGTACGAGACTGTGTTGAATTTGGTCGAAAATACAGCAAGTGACAGCTTTGATTTGTATTATGGGTTGTTTATGTATAATAAGGATGCAATGGAGCAGTTGGAGAGGTTGGATTTGGCGTTTGAGTCACTGAAGAAGGAATTGTTTGGGCATTTGCATGAGTTTCTGAGGAAACAATTGTTTGGGAAGGCAGAGGGGTTGGATTTCTGTGGGGAGAGACCTGTGCTGTCAAAGCTGCCACATAATGGTGCTGCATTGCCACCTCCTGCCGAAACTCTGAAATCTGAGGACAACTAAATATTTTGTATTTGGTAAGCCATGTGGGTTTGGATTTTGTTATTTAATTGTGGTTTCAATATCTATTTGGACCTATGCTTATTTTCTGCTGCATGAATATAAAAACTTGAAATCAATTTTAGTCTATATGTTGCTGAATTTATTCACTGTCTATTTAGTTATTTCTCTTTTTATTATTTAGTTCGTTGGTTTATTTTTTAATTGGGCTTACTGTAATTGTTATTTCATAGACTAAGCTTGGATTGGTATTTGTAAATATTTTGGTTAATTATCTACTCTTGGATAATAATAAACGAAATGGTCATGTTGAACATCTTTTGTAAATATGTTAGAACATTTTTATTTCATTTTTGTATTAATCACAGTTATTGTAATATAAATTAGATAATATAGATGGACTAAATGTGTGCTTTGGAATAGATACAGCAAAAAGCAAAAAACAATGAGAAAGAAACTGATTTTCTCTAGTTTTTCTGCAAACAACAAAACCTATCATGGAGGAAGGGGTTCGTGGTGATGGCGGTGGTATGCAATGCCCATTTTTTTTTTTTTAACGACGTTTGATGTGCCTCTGTTATGTAAAGATCTGATAGAAATTTTCTTTAGATCTACGGTGGTGCACCAGAAAGGAAAAAAAGCTCTTTCTTTCTAAATGGAGCATGAGAACATAATCTATTATAGGGAAAAAAGGAAAAAAGAAACCTCTACAGTGAACTCCAAGTTATAATGAAATAAAGGTTCCTTTATTTCCTCTATAAATTAACTCTCTCTTTTTATTTTTTATTTTTATAAGTAATAATTCATCAAAGGCCCTCAAGGGGGAGCGCTCTTGAAAGGTTATACAAGCCACCTAAAGCGATACTACTATAGTAGAAATTAACTATCGCTGGATATCCGTCAAATTGTGCACCTAATCATGGGTTTGGACTTTGGGTTGTTAAGTAGAAGCTAAATGGATAGAGGAAGTCCTAGTCTATGTTACATGGACTCGCGTACGCGTGTCGGACACGGGAATGTATACATTCGTCAGACGTGTCAAATTTCCAAACAGAAGGACATACGGACATGGCTAAATATTCATTTTATTAATTATTTTATTTTCTAAAGTAAAGTAATGTTTTTATCTAATATAATGTTCAATATAGGCATTTAACTCATTTTAAAATAATAATATAATGTAATTGAATAATTGGATATGCTCTTTTAGTACACGTCCAACTAATAGTGTCGGACACATACCTCATACCCATGTTTGAGGGATACGTGTCCGACATAGGTACTTCACTAGTTTTGAAGAGTCCATGTAACAGAGGTCCTAGGGCTGAGAATTAGGTTTTTGAGATGAAAAAAGAAAACGAAAAAAAAAAAAGGGAGCAAAGAGTACCCAAAAAAAAAAAAAAAAGAAAAGAAAAGAAGAAAAAGAGAGCAAAGAGTGTTGTGCTTACAAAAGCATAAATTGATCATGCAGAATTGGCATAGAAGAGTATTATAGTGTAGGTGTTGGTTTTTTCAAAGATTTGATCAAAATAAATTGATCGAATGGCTAAAATAACCCATGAGGGGTCTTAAGGAATCAATGCATCATCTTTTTGTTTCATTGCCTGGTGGCAAGGGAGTTGGGGGATTTTCTTGTCTCCCTTTAAGTGTTCATTAAGTAGTGCCCAATACAGTACTTGAGGTTTAAGTCGTCAAACGAGGTGTGGCATGCACAAGAAGGCCAAGTTTTTTCATTAAGTGGCAGATTTTGTCTTTGGTGGAGTCTTTGGAAGGAGTGGAATAAGCATTCTTTTGAGTGCCTAGAATTTTTAATCTTGAAATTGTAATATATGATATTAAGCACCCTGTACTTTTGGTTCTAGGTCTTCAATTTGTGCTTATTTTTTTTGTTATTTTTTGGAGTCTCGTCTCTCGTGTCTGAAAGTTGGACGCATACGACTGCATTTATGTGAGTGGTTTCATTTCCAACTCACATAAAACAGTTGGATTAGTTTGACTTTCGGACTATATATTATTTTCCTTTTTTGGAGGAGAGATGAGAATATGGCTCTTCCATGTGACTTCTCTGCCTCCGGCTCCATATCTGTAGTGCTGCACTCCCTTTGGAGCTATTTTGTTAATCTTTTTATCTATGAAAAAGTTTTAACTATCCTGGATGTGGACCATTAATTAAACTTACAATGAAATGGATTATTCAATGTTTTTGGGAGAGACCATTTGGATCTCTGAGACAACTCTCTTGTTTGAATATTTTGAATATCTTTTAAGAGCGGTCTATGGAAAGCTTGGAGAATCTCAAGTTCCATAAGGGAAAAAAAAAAGGGGTTGTAAAGAAGGTGTTGTTGATGAGGTTAAGAAGGAAAGATGTAGAGAAAATCCTAGAGAAAGTCTCTTTCTTTATCCGAAGACGCTGTATTTATGAGGAAGGATTTGGAAGTAAAGATTGGGGTCACATTATATTATTCAAAAGGCTTGAGAAGCCTTTACTATATGGAAATTGTCCTCTTAAAAAAAAATTTGACGGGGAGATGACATGTCCTTAGCAGGTGAGTTATCTTCTAAGGAACATGTTTCCTCCTTTAAAAGATGAAACATATATCACATTCTTTTCTTTTCAATAAGATTTTAATTATTCCTAAGCATTAATTAGGAGTTTGTTGAGTGTCCTTATTCAAAAACAGACTTAATGGAATCAATTGATTGGCTGGTCCAGTCTCAATTCAACCCAGATATAAAGAGGAACAAAATCTGTAGGCTGATTTTTACATATGCCACAT
Source organism: Cornus kousa (assembly GCA_025631255.1). Taxonomy (NCBI): domain Eukaryota; kingdom Viridiplantae; phylum Streptophyta; class Magnoliopsida; order Cornales; family Cornaceae; genus Cornus; species Cornus kousa. Next base: position 6,597 of record JAOTQH010264106.1, on the reverse strand, counting down.
GGGGAATTAGGAGAAGTAGACATCTGAATTTGCATAAGGTGAAGCCACTTCATCTGCGCAGGTAGCTAGAATGATTTGCTGGGAGGTGTTTGAAATTGGGTGTGTGCATCTCACTAATATCCAAGAGTGGGTGAATGATTAATTGGAACTTTATTTTTCTATCTTGGCCATATTTTCTTCATGTTCAAGTGCTGGAGAGGGGAACCCTGTTGCATTGAGACTAGTCTAGATGAGCTGCTAGTCACTTTTGCTGTTTTTTTTTTCGTTCTTTCTGGCTTCTGGAAATGGGTTTATTCAAGTAACATTGTACTCTGAGGGTATGCCCTCTAGTTGTGTTGTATTGTTTTTTGGTTTAATACAATCACATTGGGATCAAGGGGCCTAAGAATTAGTAAAACTAAAACGGAATATTTGGCTTGTAAATTTTTTTTTTTTCCTAGTTGGTACTCACACACACATGCCTCCACTGAGGTTTGAACCTTTGACCTCCCTTTGGGAAGTAAGGGCCTGATACCGCTTGGCCACTGACCCATTGGTTATGGTATGTAAATTTGATAAAGTAGAAAACGATAACAATATAAATATTACAATTCAAGACCAAAGAGTTGCTCAAAAGAACTATTTATGTATTACAAAAAGATGGGAAGATAGATGGTGATGTAGTAAGTCGGATTTGGAGCTGGGTGGACGAAATGGAGGCAAGCTTGTGGTATCCTTTGGTACAAACGAATACCAAAGAAATTAAAAGTAAAATTTTAAAGAACTGTTATTAGGATGACGTTCATGTAGTGGAAATGAGGATACTATGTTGGATGATAGGAATCACTAGAAGAGATAAAATAAAAAATAAAGGGTTAATTCCACCTACACCCCTTGACCTTTGACCATATCCCGCCTACACCCCCTCTAGGTTTCAATATTCCATGCACACCCTTTGACCTTTGACCATACGTAGCAAGTTACCCCCTACCATTAAGAAATATACGGTTAGTGCTGATGTCAGGAGGGATAAATGGGTATAAAGTTAACCTCATTGACCATTGCAGAGTTACAAAACTACCCTTATTATTATTTTTTTCTTCAGACCTGTGTGTAATGTATATGTGTGTCTGTGTGTATATATGTGTCTGTGTGTATATGTGTCCGCTGGGAATCCGCTGTTGTTGCCGAGCCTTCACACCGCCATCAATCTGCTATTCTCGCTGAACCCATAGACCGCCGTTAGTCTCTGCCGGCCCGTCCTCTCTCTCCCCTCAAATTTCTCTCTCCAAACCGTGAGCCACTACCCTCTGTCTCTGCCTCTGACTCCGTCGTTTGCCATAAGCCTCGCTGACTCGGCCATTTCATTCCCCCCATCAACGACCAAATCAGATCTCCAACTACACCAATCAACCACTTGCAAAACCAAATCCCCACCAATCATAAACCAAAATCCCCTACACGATTAGTTACTAAAACACCCACAAACATACCCATCAAACAAATAAAACCATTCAACCCGCCAAGACCCGACACTGTTCTCTGGTCACTGTCGCCAGAATCGGATCACCATCACCACCACGTCGTCAAGCATCGCTATCGTCGGATTTATGGTCCTTGCTTGCCGTTCAATAACAAATGTTCAGTCGTCATATTTGCATGCTGATTTAGCCTGTACTGCCGCGGAAACCCCAGTCGGAATCCACGTTGTTGCCCGTCGTCCTTATCATTGCTGCTGCCTCTAGCCTCATTGTCACTGTGGAGCTTTCTCTGGTCGCTGGCGTGGTCCCGTGGATCTGTTCTGTTGCGCCGTGGGTTTGTTACAAGTTTGGAGCAACTGAGTACGGCTGTAACTCGGGCGGGTTTAAGGTATAACTTAAGTCCAACCCACCATATGAAATGCTAAACCCAAGCCCAACCCTAACCCTATCCTAAACCTTAACTACTCAACTCAAGCCCAACCCATACTTCTACTTTTAAATTCAAGCTTGCAACGCGGGCTTAGATTCAAAATCATTTAATATGATTTTGAATTAGTTTTACATTAAATTACTCTTAAACAAGAAAAAGTTTAAAGACTTTTTGTAGATTTTTAATAAATTACAAACAAATTTTTAAAAAATTAATTCTCCTAAATGTTAACATACAATAAGTTAAATAACAAAAGAAGTTAAAAAGAAAAAAAGTAGTCAAAGTTAAATATTATATATAATGTATTTAAAAGTAAAAATATGTATGAAAATAATATTAGAATTCGGGTTCGGGTTGCTAGCACTTCATCCCAAGCCCAACCTTAATTAAATTCGGGTTGATATTTTTCAACACAAGCACAATCTTAATTGTAAAAATGATTGCCCAAGCTCGTGAAAAATCGGGCTGGGCTAGGCCGGGCCGGGTTCGGTTTGCCCAACCTAAGTTGCACCCCTACAGCTGGGTTTGTTGCTCTCTGTCGTTGTATATGTGTATGTAATGTGTATATATTTGTCTATGAGCTGCAAGAAGGGTGTTTTTGTCTTTTCCGTTCAACTTTAATTTTTTATAAATATTAGTAATATATAATTGATGGGCAAAATTGTAAAATTACACAATTCCGTTAGTAAAGTAAAAGGCCATCATAGCGAAGGGAGGTAGGTGGAGTATTGAAACCTAGAAGTAGGTGGGATATGGTCAAAGGTGTTGTAGGTGGAATTAACCCAAAAATAAAAAATGAACGTGTGAGGGAAACATTAGGTATAGTGACCATAAATGATAAAATTAGGGAAAGTAGACTTATGTGGTATGGTCATATTCAACATAGTCCCGATAATGCACTTATTAAAAGAGGAAGAGTTGTTTGTTTAGAAGGTAGTGACAAAGTGGTCGACCCAAGCTTACATGGCCTGAAGTAATTAAAAACGACTTTAAAAACTTAAATTTAGAAGAAGACATGGTGTGTAACAAGAAAAAATGGAGAAAGAGAATTTATGTGGCCGACCTATCCATAACAGGATAATGGCAAGGACGATGATGACGTGGAAAAAAAAAAAAAAAAAAGACTTGATGATATCTTCAAGTGATAAACTGAGAAAAATAAGGCAGCATTTAACTCTTATCTTTTAAATGAAAAAAATGGGCAGTTCAGAATGGGTCCTTATTTATTGTTCAGAATGGGTCCCCATTCGATGAGACAGTTTAGTTTAGGTTTTTCATAGGAACCATCCATTCCATCTCCATGGTGTAAATACGGACTCTAACATGATGTAATAGCCGTTACATAATGGTTTTTGCAGGTTTCAATCTTATACCTTGATCTAACAGTAGGAAAATCAAATACTTAACATCTGCTATAGAATGGTAGTGGAGTGTTACTGATGTTAAGTTAGGTTGCTACTGTCACTTCCTTACTGTGATTGTAAGGGCGCAAGACCTGACTCGAAAAAAAAAAACACTTTTTGGTACGTTAAATTTCATTTTTACTCTCTTCAGTTGCTTCTGGCATGTTAAATTTCATTTATACACTCTTCAGTTGCTTCTCTTTTGCATCCTTTTGTGAGGGTCTGAAACTTATTTTTTGTGACTGGCTTTACTGTTTCGTGGCTTGAACAACAAAATCATCATTATGTCCGTGACCTTACTTTACCACGTACTAGAAGTGCTCCATTGGTGATGCAAATGTTGCATTGCATCCAGCTGTCTGAGCTTGACTAGGAATTGATCAAAATCATGCAATTTGACAGTTTTAAATCCGTTTGATTGTTCTTGTATTCTTTGCATAAATGCTGTGATGTTATCTCAGTGTTGGCATGTGTGTCAGTGCATGCTGTTAATATTTTAATAGAGTTATGATTTCAAATGTAGTTCCTAGTTCCTCCTTAGGACAGAACAATTTCCAAATGTAGTTCCTAGTTCCTTTCTGGCCTCGAGAGTGATTACACCACCATCCCCCCTCCCCCTCCTCTTGTTTTGCTTAAAATGAAACATCAGGGATTATTAGTACATTTGTATACATTTGAGTGCATTTATATGCTAGTTTTTTTTTTTTTTTTTTTAAATTATTTTTGTTAATATTTCACCTTTGATTGAACAGGTTTTATTATTTGGTCTAAAGCTCATTGGAGTTCCGTTGATGAATTTATAACTTGATATAGCTGGTTAAAGGGAACCAATGATCAAGAAGACATTCAGGTGCTGCAGTACAGAAGTCCATTTACTCTCCTGTAGTTGTGGTATTATGACTTCTTAGTGATCAATTTTGTAGTTTTTTTCTTTTCTTTTCTTTTTCTTCTCTCTTCTCGCCCCTCCCCCATCTCCATTTATTGTATTCTGCCCTGTTCTACTGACTTTATCAATTTAAATGAGCACATCCATAGCAAGAACAAATACTCCATTCTTGTTCCTTTTGTTTTCATCTTCTTGTGATCCTTCTTTGAAATGAAATAAAGGGTGCTCATTTTTTGTGAAAGATCACTAATCTTTACTAAAATTGTTGTTGTTCTCTTCTCTGCCATTTTTTCTCGATTATTCTTTAGATTTATGCGAACACCAGATGATAATATGCATTCTGGATTCATGATCTTAAAAGACAGCAAGTCAGTCTTTGATGAAAAGGTGGTGCTCTGAATTTGTTCTGAAAGCAACCCCATGAGCTGAGAGCAGGGATGGCAACGGGGCGGAGCGGGTCTGCCTAAATCTGTTCCCTTCCCGTTTATTTATTGAAAACTCTATACCCGTCCCGTACCCATGACGTGTTAATTTTCATAATCCATCCCGCCCCGTTGAAAGTTAAGTATACCCGTGCCCGCCCTGGTTAGGATTTTATCTATTTATTTTAATTATTTTGAATTTTTTCTTCCTTTTATTCATCAAGAGTTACATATGGTTTTCAACCCGCTGAGTTTGAAATAGCAGGCCACGATGATAAAAAAAAAAAACCAACCAGCATGCCACAAAAAGAACACTAAAAATCAAGGCGAATGAATCATTCCGGTGGCCTTGTATAAGTCCGGTAACCATGAACATCATCCTCCAGTGAACCAAAGCAAGGAAATCATCCATGCGAGCATCATCCTCCCAGTCAACCAAAGCAAGGAAATCATCCATGCGAGTTTGGTTGCAGTTTGCCTCTAATGGATTTTGAGATCTTGTGGAGTGTTGAGTTTTGTGATGAAGCTGTGTTCCTGAAAATTAGATCATTGAGAAACATCTCTGGTTACCCACCTTCTGTCCATGGGAAGAGATGATTCAATTTCAGATGAGTAATAGGGCGATAAAGATAGACGAAATCTTACCAAAGATGAATCTTCGATCTTTGAGTTGTCCGTAGAGATGGCTATGGTGGACCGATGGTGAGTGGTATTGCACTGATCGGTTTATATATATATATATATATAAAAATAATATAATATGCTTAGCGGGGTGGGGTGGAGCCCCGACGGATATGTATCAGAATCTATCTTGTCCCATGACCCATGATGGGTACAAAATTTGTATCAATGCCCACATATTTAAATTTAGGAGTAAAATTACACTAACCTTTCATGAGGTTTCGTCATTATACATTGATCTTCCCTCTTGTTTGTCAAAAAAACAATAACCTTCCTTCGGCGTTAACGGATGGAGTGAAATTCCAAAATTGCCCACATTATATTTATTTGTATTTTATTACAAAAATGACAAATTTTAAAAAGACAAACAAGCACATCTCTCAAATCCAATTCTCATCCTTCACCTAAGCAGACCCAAAATAAGGGTTCTATGGTTTATAAGTGGTAATGCACGTTACAGTTGTAAAATTAAAGACTCAATCCCATTTTCGAATAATGCAAATGAATGGGATTGAGTTTTGAGTCAAGTCTCAATATGTACATTTGTGTGTGAGTATCAACTACGCCAAAAAAAGAAAAAAAAAAAAAAAGTGAGACATGTACTACAGTAAATTCTCATTTTGCTGAGATAGTATTCCATTTTTGTTAAGAACTATCTGATTGGTACCTAAAACCCTTTAAATGTTGTCAACGAAAATTGAGTTTTCTTTAATCTTTCTGATATAGGTTAAGAAATGCTGAGTGAGAATCAAATAAGACCTGGATAAACTACTTCCCTTTCTGAAAGTTTTATAAATTGTAGCAGCATATTTTTTCACTGTTTTATTTATTTATTTGGTTGGTTAGGTTAGGGTTTCACTGTTCTACTTCTATATAACATTCGTATATTCTATTACTCAATATCTACTACATGCATTTATGAATACCAACAACAACTACAAAATTCAGTTTTTTATTACTTTCTTCAAGCAAGGGAATTTTAGTGTAGATTGATTCATTTACATACGTGACATAAATAAAAATTATAAGGATGTTCCTGTTTTGGCTTCCATAACTCGATTCCATCCGGCTTAAGCTAAGAATTACACTAGGTTATAAATTAAGGTAGTGTTGTTGTGTATGATGGTCTAGGGCATCTCCTTCTTCCTTGGAAGCCTGTGTTTTTAGAGGGGTTTCATGAAAAAAATAAAACTTTCCAAATTTTCATCTCTGGTCAGCTTGTGAAGCGGAGAGTTCAAGTTTCAAGTGAGCATTTTGTGGTTGTGCGAGTATTTACTTAATCCCAAAAAAATAATAATAAATAGAAGCCTGGCAT
>JAOTQH010264087.1:0-11066 GCA_025631255.1 Cornus kousa | reverse complement strand
CTATCTCACTTTGCAGTTTTTCAGCATCAACCTCATTTTGCTCCAGTTCAGCCTCCTTTTGCTCTAGATTCTCACCAAGACTTAGTTTGACTCCAAAAAGGTCTTAAGAAACCATTTTTTGCTCATTTTAACTTTATTGACCTAAAATAGACAAAAACATAAATAAGTACTAAAACGGGTAAATAAAGTAGATGAATTGACTAAAATACCCTCATTTAGGGAGTTTAAATGTGCTTTTTTCAACGCTCATCATACAGCTCCATTAATAAAGTGGACAGGCATCATAAATAGGGATGAGGTGGAATATTGAAACTTGGAATGGGTATAAGTGAGATATTGGCCAAGGTCACGGACTGTAGGAGAAATTTATTCTCAAAAATTATTGAAGGGGTAATTTAGACCCAAATGTATAGCGAGTTTGTCAAATATAAAATTATTTGTGTATAAATTATGGTATTTGTAATTATGTTTTGTTAAGTTGCTATATATACTTTTTTATTCTTTTCTTCTTTTTCTTCTTCTTCTTTTTTCAATACCGTCGCTTTTACAATAATTGTCTAGAAAAATTATCATCCATTAAAATTTCCGGAAGAAAAATCAAAGCCGATTAAAGACTTACGACCATATATCCTATCACATTCCTATCCTAGTCTAATCTACTCCTCTCTCTCCAGTCTGTCATATGGAAGATCAAAGTCGGTTATGAGCTTTATATCAAATTTAATCACATCCTTACTGAGTTACTGTAATATATATAGTTTGGTCGTGAAGAAACTTTTAGATCGAATACAACTTTCCAAGGACGTTTGAAAGGTGTTTGGCCAACGATCAAGGGCAGGAGGAAAAGAATAACGACTTACTGCTCTGCTGCTCAGAACATTCACCTGATTGTTAGTTGGTATGTGACTTATTATTTGAGCTTAACGAGTTGGTTGCTCTTTGTTAACTCAGGTGTACAACTAAGCTTCGTCTTTCTATTATTTTAAAGACACTGCTTATCTATCTTATATTTGATCATTTGCTTCTATTTCTTTATTTCTGCATCCTAGTCATATCCAAATATCTAATCATGAAGAGAATTGGTCTTGTTTATTTTAAAATTTGTTCGCTGTGTGCTAGAATGCAACTTTACCCAATCTGTAAACCTAAATACTCGTATACAAACTTTATCATACGTGTTGCCCAAACAATGATTCAAGAAGGGGGTGAATTGGGTCATTTGGCGAACTATAGGAAATTTTCCAATTAAGAGATTTGTGCTCAAATATAAACCGATTAAAAGATTTGTGTAAAGATTGAAATTAAAATTAAAATTAAAATTAAAGATTGAAATTACTTTTATCAATCACCAAAAAAATTTAGCTAATGGAAAGGCAATGCAAGTGCAATATCAAAAAGCACAAACTAAAGACAATGTAGATTCTTCATTTTATCGAATACTAGTGTGCAACAAGATTTTAGCAAATTAAAATGTAAATATGAGGGCTATTACTCCAAGCACAATATACTCAATTTCGCAAAACAAATCTACTCAATCCAAGCATACATCCCATCCTCCCTTTTACTGTACATAATAATAAGAAATCTCATGACATCTTCATAGAATTTACAAGTAATGAGAGATTTATCAAATAATCAAACACTTGCGTGCAAGTGAAGGTAAAAAAGCTAAATCTAGCAAATGACTATTCAAGTGTAAGTGTGATATTAAAAAATAAGGAGAGATAAGGGTAGAGAGATGCAAAGACAAAGAATACCAAGTCTTTACATGTTGGGCACCGCCACCTACGTCCATGCCCCAAGAGTACCCCTTGAGGATTTTCAAAATCCACTATCTCACTTCTCCTTCGCTAGTGGAGAGAAAACCCTTACATGCTCCTTATTCTGGGTCAAGAGCAAACACTCTCTTTTGCGGGCTAAGAGAAAACCATCTCTTTTGTGGGCTAAGAGATTATCCACTCTCTTTCACGGGTGGAGGGCAAACCTTTACAACTCTCTTTCATGGATAGAGGGCACCCTTTACAATGATCTCAAAAGATAGATGAGAGATGAAGTTCAACAAGAGAAATCCCTCAATGGATAGATATATCAATAAAAGCTCAAAATCTAGGGTTATTATAGATGATGCATTCAAGAGAAAGCTCAACTCTAGGTTTTCAAGATGGACCACAATGAATGATTTGCCAGATTAGGCTCAATGGTGGTTCCTAGGATATTCAAATCTAAGCTCATTGATAGATCTTACCTACAAGGGATGTTCTACCAACAAATGATTTACAAATCTAAGCTTCATAGTAGATCTTGCGTACAAGAGAGATTCAAATTTATGCACAATAATGGGTCTCTCTATTGCTCTCTTGCACACCCAAAATGTCAAAGAAATTGGGTATTTATAACCCTTTAAGATTTATGACCATTGAAGTACTTTAGAACATGTTTGGGAACACTTAAATCTGACTTTTAAATCATCCTCGAACATGTAGACATCTAGTATATCCATATTATTATTATTTTTAGCTGGACAAAAAACACTACTCACACACACTTTGTTCCATGAAGATTTGAACCGGTGTGGACATATTTTCTGCCCAAAAGAGAGAAGTCCCACAATTGTGACTCTATTATTCCTTGCAATGCCAAATTTTAGGAGAGAAGAAACATTCCAATTAATCTAAATTCACTCTTTCTTCTCTCTCTATTCAATTATTTATTTTGGACAAGGAAGAATTAAGAACCTGTTCAAATATTGAAACAAATTATTTGACTAACAAAAGTCAAAGCCGAGTAAAGACTTCTACCATATTATCTCACCAATCTATAATAGTGTTTGCCCAAGGCATATCAAAATTTAGTCACACTTTTATTGTACTCTCTCTACAGTTTGTTTGTTTGTGAAGAAACTTTTAGAATACAAACTTTGTTTGTTTGTGAAGAATCTTTTAGAATACAAACTTCCTATGGACATTTTAAAGGTGTTTGGCCAAAGATCAGGCAACAACAAGGACTCATTGGCTCATTGCTCTGCTTCTCACCATATTCACCTGCTTGTTAGCTGGTATTTGATTTACTGCTTATTTAAGCTTAATGAGTTGTTTATTCTTTGTTTAACTCAGGTGTATAACAAAGCTTCCTCTTTCTATTTTATTTATAATTTTTTAAATTTTGTTGAGTGGAAAATAAAAGGCCTATTTAATGATGAACAACAGAAATAATTGACGGGTTCTTCAGAGGATGCCTTGAATTAAGTTTCTTGTATTGTTTATATGCTCTCAAGCCAGTTTTCCAGTTGAGAAAGACACAAAAGGAACTATATATATATATGTCTTTCTATCTACACACTCATTAAAATATATGGGCTTGACTATAATAGAGATTTTAGTCTAAAAGAACTTAGTATATACTGTATAAGTGAAAAGAATTAAAAGGATAACAGGTTCAATATAAAGAATAATAAATTTGATGACAATTTTCGTCTTTACATGATTCAAGGATGGAATTTTTTATTGATAGCTTTACATCATGATTTATTATTGAGCAAATGGGTGCTAATACTTTTTTTTCTTTTCCTTTTTCCATTTCTTTGGAAACTAAAGTTAGGAATATATGGAGGGTTGATAATATGGTTGGATTGACATTGGAATTCAATTTCCATCATCTATCTGAAAAAGAAAAAGGTAAGAGAATGAGAGGGTGACAAAAAATAAGTTATTAGAAATCGACTTTAAATATAGTATGTGAAAAAGAATGGAGATAGTGAATTCACGTGGCCTGACGCGTATTTGCATGGGATTAAGGCAAAGATGATAATAATTATTAAATAAATCTAAAAGTCTTATGATGCATTTGGATTAAGTAGGATTGAAAAGGAACATGGATGATAACATTAGTTTTAATTTTATTAATAAATGTTTTCATTTTATGACAGCATGCAAAGTTACTCAAGCCATAAACCCAAACACTTGCAGAAAAACTTTGTCATTTGTTTGAAACAATCTGTATCTCTATAACGTTGCCTATCAAATCCAAGCAAATATTATGTTCATTAGAAATATAATCAATCAAACTGAAGAGTTTCATTGATTTTGCCTTGTTTTTTTTTTTTCCAGAGATATCCACAAACGACTCCATGTCTTCACCAGAGAAAGCATTCATTGTTGCAATAGTAATTGGTAAGTTTTACGCAAAAAGGAGAAAATCAGGAAAAGGGAAATATGAAAAGATATTCAAGAATTTTCATTGACATCAAATTGAGCCTAAGATCTCACCATTTTAAGTTATTTCCACTTCCAGGCATAGCAGGGCTTTTGATAGTAGTGGCAGTAATAGGCATTGTCACTTTATATTGTTGGAAGAAGAGAGAACCAATTATAAGAGAACTGCAACCAATCATAGGTGAAGTGCAACGAGCATTCAATCGGCCATCACTGAATGGGGTTCCAATTTGGGAGGTTGATGCACCTTCAATGGCGAAGTTCTTCCAAGACCTGGCAAATGAGAAAGCGATTAGATTTCATGAACAGGAACTGCGTAGCTTCACAAGTAATTACTCGACAAGGTTGGGTTCTGGAGGTTTTGGGGTAGTTTACAAAGGACAGTTTCCAAATGGAGTGCAAATCGCGGTAAAGGTCCTCAAAAGGAGCTCAGAAAGTCGAGCTGAAGAGCAATTCATGTCAGAAGTTGGCACAATAGGAAGAACCAACCATATAAATCTAGTCAGACTATATGGATTTTGTTATAATCCCTCTATAAGTGCGTTAGTGTTTGAGTACATGGAAAATGGATCTCTTGACAAGTACTTATTCCGTGATACAGAAGCAATTGAGTGGGAGAAGCTACATGAAATTGCAGTTGGTACGGCCAAAGGTATTGCTTATCTGCATGAAGAATGCAAGCAGAGAATCATTCACTATGACATCAAGCCCGGTAATGTTTTACTTGATGCAGACTTCTTCCCAAAGGTTGCAGATTTCGGGCTAGCAAAGCTGTGTAATAGAGATGGCACCCACGCAAGTGTGACCGGATATAGGGGGACTCCTGGTTACTCCGCACCAGAGCTTATGCTGAAGAATTTTCCAGTAACTTATACATGTGATGTTTACAGCTATGGAATGCTGTTGTTTGAGATAGTTGGAAGGAGGAAGAATGTCATAAGCGGTCCTACTGAGAGCCTAGATTGGTTCCCGAAACATGTTTGGGATCAGTATGAGAAGGGTGAGTTGGCAACGATGACCATATCGTGTGGGATTGAAGACAAGGATAGAGAGAAGGCAGAGAGAATGTCCACAATAGCTTTGTGGTGTGTTCAAGACTCGCCAGAGACTAGGCCACCGATGAGTGCCGTGGTGAGGATGTTGGAGGCAGGAGTGGACATTGCTCCGCCTCCTAGACCATTCCACTATCTGTATTCAGAAGGCATGAATGTGCTCAAACCATTCAGCAGTACTGACAATAGTTCAAATGATGCACGAACGGAGGGATCTCATTCGTACTGGTACAAGGACTCCGCCCCACTAATGACCAAGTACGACATACAAATTGGCAGCTCTTCCTCATAAAAGTGAACATTGATTCTACCCCAAAAATACAGGATTGAATTTGTATCTGTGTTATATTTTATTTTATCTATTTTGGTTAAAATTTTGGAAGATGTGATACTGTTATCAAACCTTTTAGCAGTAAATATATGCTACAGTATTTGATTTGATCCTAGTGCATTGACCTTAGCAACTTTTTAATTTGATAGTCCAACACCAGAGGCCAGATCACTTGATATATAGGCTAAAAGAAGATTGGTCTTATCTTCATGAAGCTCCATTCCAACAAGGATTTATATCGGATTGGGGTCATATAGGTTTGAAATACTTTTCTGGGTTGAAGCTGCAGATCCATTCAAGGTCACCCTCACCAAAAAAAAAAAATGATTTTGGTATAATCAGACAACCGAATTGTTAAATGCAATTTTCCATTTATAAAAAATGTAGAACTGTTTTCAAAACTATAATCCCCACAATAACTTACAAAAAAAAAATTTAATAAATAAATAAATAAAATACAAAACCACTAAGCTATTGTTATTCATACAAGAATGCCAAGGACATAGAAAGACACTACCAAGTAAGTTATATACATATGAGAACCATCACAAAGACGTATCATCAGAGCAAATCAAACACCCCAAATCAAAATACCCTCTGATCTCGACTGTTCATCAGTAATAAAAATACAATTAAGCTGAAGATAAATCAAACCTTTAAATGTTATTTGATAGCAAATTCTAATCTGCTTACCAACTAGGTAGAGACAATTCCAATTTCTGAGAATATAAGGCTTCTCCAAGTTGATCATGCGCCCCCCCATGCTCTCTTGATATTCATAAATGTTCTTTTTTTTCTTTTCATTTCTTTTCCCCTCTCAATGTTCAAGAAAAAGCACCCCTACAATATTGGCCCCAACAAGTTAAAGCAGCCCCCATTTCGGTCCCCATTTACATAATTGGTTCTCCAAAACCACCCCTAACGGAGTGGGCCCACTGGGACAGGAATTTTTGCCATCCCTTTATATATACTTACTATTTTAGTAAATATATCATAGTTACAATGGTAATTTAATAAATTTAGAGTATATTTCGGTCTGGTCCGGTCGGGGCCGGGCGGGGCAACCATCCCCGAAACAACTCCAAAACCTACCGAACTTTTCAAAGCAGCCCTCATCCCTGTCCCCATTTATATAGTCGGTTCCCAAAGCCACCACCAAATGGGCCGCAGGGGTAAAGATTCTAGCCATCCCTATGTGTATTTACTTCAAAGATGCAACATATTCCATACTCATTGCATTAAGAATGCAAACATTTTTCCCTCTTACTTTCTTTGCCAGCTGTGTGACAAAGCCCATTGGGCTCAGCTACCCCTGGCTACCTCAATTTCTTCTTTATACTCTTGATTATGTGAATTTTTTAAATTTGAAGAAAATCCCGCCCCCCAAAAGACCCCCTTTTTTTAAAAAAAAAAAAAAATCCTATTATTTTTTTCTCTTTTACTCTTCTTCTTTACATATCATTGATCCCATCAAATTTTAAAAAAAAAATCCTATTATTTTTTTCTCTTTTACTCTTCTTTACATATCATTGATCCCATCAAAATTTTACATTCTTCATCTTCAATAAAAACCTAATTTTCTCTTTTACATTCTTCATCTTCAATACTTTCCCCCTTTAAAGTTTTCCCATTTACCTTTTTCTTCTCCTATTATTTTCTTCTTCTTTTGTTTTTATTTTCTCTTTTTTTTCGTCTTAAAATTATTCCTTTTGACTCATATATGATGCATGTGCAGTTTCTTTAATCTTCTTCATCTTTAAATTTATTACAGTAATTTTAAGAACTTAATGTTCATATTTATGTTTTTGGTTTTTTATACTGTAATTTATGATATTATTTTTTTATGAAAAATGACTTACTATTTGTACTTCTATTTTTGGCTTATTCTCTTGCTACACTATTAGTTGTTATGTTAGTTTAAAATAATAATAATAATAATAATAATAATTTATTTTATCATGTTCAATGTGCCTATGAAATTAATTCCTGCCTCCATCACTGTCTGCAGGTTACGGAGCACCAAGGTGCTCATCTATGTAACAAGGAAAACTCCATGGCCAACCCTTCTTTTAGAGTCTATTGAGTTGTGTCTGGTGCAGTACCATTCATGTGGGAGTCTCAACCTGCTCTACCCCTCTCTCCCTCCTCTCACACCACCTCCCGCCTCCTATTTCAATAATAACATAGAGAATACAAAAAACTCAAGATCCAAATTCTCGAATGCCTTTTTGCCAAGGGCTAATCAACGTTACGTGTATCTTCATCACTATCATCACCATCATGTTCATCACATTCATCAATGTTTGTCCCAACGGCACATTCCAATGTTCATGGTAAAAGTTTGTGTGCATGCTATACGTAGAGAAATAAAAGAATGAAAATGGGAGTATGCTAGAGCAGAGCTTCGAGCTCTGTTTATGGGGTGACTTAGTAAAATTAATGCATCATTTATCATAAGATATACACTGAAATGAAGGCGAAAGACCACTGTACAGTGGATATGCAGTGGATATAGTTGTTGTAGTCAACGTGTGTAGTCACACTAAACTGAGTTTTGCCTTAAATTGGAACACAGAATAAAAGTACACACACCAGTAGATTGAAGCTGAACAAAAAATGACCATCCTCGGCTATATTAACTATGAATTTCAAAAATTTGGTTCTAGTATAATTCAGTGCTAGATAGGTGGAAATGCAGAAACTTTATTTGCCTTTTACCTCAGATTACGCTTTCATGTAGGATTAGAGAGAACTGATGCTTGTGGTGGTGTAGAAACATGGCCATTGGCCACAATAGGAGATACCATTGCATGTGCAAAGTTGTATATGATGTTTGGCTCCACCTCCATTACTCCCTCCAATACCTTCACCACTGTTGACATGGAAGGCCTTTTTTTCTGATCATTTTGCAAACACCAAGCTCCAATCTTGATCATCCCGACTGCCTCTTCTCTATGACCTTGTACCTCCTCATCCAGATGTTCAACAATGTCAACGAGTCGGTTCTCCCCCCCTTTTGTCTGCAACAATGTAAGTAGATGTTCGCTTGATTCTGATCGCCTGTCATCAAAGTTTCTCCGTCCACAGACTATTTCAAGGAGGGCGATTCCAAAGCTATAGATGTCTGCTTTTGTGGTAATTCTTCCTTGTTTCAATTCTGGAGCAATATATCCAGGAGTTCCTCTCATTATTGTCTGAACATGGCTCTGATCTCTGTCTATCAGCTTAGCTAGCCCAAAATCAGAGACTTTGGCATTAAAATTTTCATCCAAGAGAATGTTTTGTGGCTTTATATCGAGGTGGATAATTCTCTGTCGACACTCTTCATGGAGATAAGCCAACCCTTTGGCTATGTGGAGTATAACCTTCTTTCTTGCTTGCCAATCAATACAAGCTCTTTGGTCAGTGTAGAAAATCCACTTATCCAAAGAACCATTACTCAGGTACTCATATACTAGAAGCCTATGAGAATTGTCTGCACAAAATCCAATCAACTTCACAAGATTAAAATGGTTTATGCTCCCAAGTGTCTCAACTTCTGCTAAGAACTCCTTGATTCCTTGGCCTAATCTATCCAATCGCTTCACTGCAATAAGAATGCCATCTCCAAGCATTCCTTTGAACACGGCCCCAAATCCTCCACGACCAAGTTCCTCCCTAAAATCCCCTGTTGCAACACGCAGGTCTTCATATGAAAACCTTTTGGGAATTCCCGGAACTTGCTTGAAAGAGTCTTCCCCTTCTTCAGTATTCGTTTTCCGAAACCTCACCAGAGTGAAAACAATCATAAGACCAAAAATTAAAACAGCACCAGCACCGGATCCTGCAATTACTGCTGCTAAATTTGTTCCATTTCTTGAATTGGGAGTTGGTGGCGAAACATGGCCCGTATTTTCTTTCACAGGGCCTGGTGCCTCATATGGAATCTGTACTTTGATATATGTGGCTGATGTGAATTTGTAATTGGGAATTTTCCCTTCTCTGATTGTCAAGATCTCAGATTGCATATAACAATAACCATCTGAAACATCATTTACATACCTAAAAAAAGCTGCTCCACAAGAACAATTTTGCAAGCAGGCTTGTTTGCATCCCTCTAAATCTCTGATATCTGGGAATGCAGCATCTGAATCGATGACATTGAAGTAGGTAACATTTCTTACTTTAACAAGATGGTGCTGCTGGTTAAGGGAAGGTGGGCAAGACAAGTTAGTGATCCTACTGCAACCACTTTTGAGCAATTGAAGTTGAGTCTGCCGCCAATATTGACGCCCATCAGTGCCTACGGGACAGCTGCACTGACCACCTCTGCATAAGCCATATTCCCCACATTGGCGAGGATGTTGGCATTCACCCAAATCTTCAGTAATCATATCAGCAATCTCTCTCAATCCAGTTGCATTTCCATGATAGTATATCTTCAAATGTCCATCACTCTGAAGTTTTACATACTTCACAGCTTCATTGGATGAAAATTCAGTGGGATTTATCATAAAACTTGTTTGAGATGTTCCCCATTGAACGATAAACGCTCCTTGCTGGAGCTCGGCATAGTAGGATCCCCTGCTAGTTGTTGAGCTTTGAAATGGCAACAACTGATAGTACATCAGTGGTTGACCCTCACCTGCTTTGGTGTATGCAGCAAAACCTGTGGCCAATTTTAGCCCGGCATAGTACAAACCACGACTCCATTTGTCCGAGGACCTTGAAATGAGTTTTTGACCTTCATGTAACCGCTGCCCAATGAGCATTGTATCAGTGTGGTGCTCAAAGGACTGCCAAACACTTGCTCCTTCTTTGTTGAACAGAACCAAGTTTCCTTTTGCTGTCATGTTCATTCCCGCCACAGAATTTCCAAATGTATTGGTAGACCATACGTTCGCTCCATTTGAGTCACGTAGCACCAAACCTCCATCTCGTGTCAGTTGCAGTGTTGCGTTCTCTCGCACTGGATGGCTTCTATTTGCCGACCAAACTACACTGTGATTTCCCCCACCGACAACCACGACAGAGAACATGTAATAGTTGCAGTTATCAGTGCAGTAGAATCCAGAAACAAATTCGACACCGCTTTGTCTCGACAGAACTACTCTTACCTTTGATACATCGTCACCAGCAGCGGAAAGGGTATTCAATGAATTGTTGTTGTGCCATGCTGTAGGAAAGCTTGAATTGTAATAGAATGTAGAGCTGGAAAATTGGGCAATGCAAACTCTTAAAAAGCATGAGATGATCAAAAATAGGATGAAGCAAGCCATGATCACTAAAACAAAAGTAATGTTTTTCTTTATGTGGTTTCCTACTTTCTTACAACATATGTTTGTTTCATGGTTTATGTTTTGATGAGTGTTCAGAGTAAAAGGGGTGCAGGAGAGTGAAAGAGGGGCAAGAGTCATCATTCCGTATTCAATAAATGCATGTGGGGAGGTGCTTTTACTAAAAAGTAAAAGTAAAAAAGTAATGTGGAATAGA
>JAOTQH010264066.1:0-11067 GCA_025631255.1 Cornus kousa | reverse complement strand
ATCCAAACCTAGTATGTCACAGTCCTATACCGATGCATAGAATCCAATCCATCCAGCAGTTGATAGAACAAATAACAATTATAACTATCAACTAATCCATAAAATCCACAATTGATAATAGAAATATTAAAACATAAACATCAATTGTTCCATATCAAGCTTGCTAAAATTTCATAAATTAACAGGCTTAATCAAAACTACTTCGCACAATACATTAATTGATTTTACAAATTATACATGTAAACCAATTACCTCCAAGTAAGCATAACAGAATATAAGAGTTCACATGCTTAGTTTTATAACACTGTAACATAATTAACTGTCAAACGATTACCAAAAATTGCTATCCTAAGATTTAAGCAATTTAAAGTACTATCCATCCAGAAATAATAAACCGCTTTAATTCCAAATAAGCATATTATAATATAAATATTCACACGCTTATTTAATATCACTAGAACCTGATTAATAGAGAAATTTACTCAAAGAATTTCTATCTAAGATTTTAAGAAATTTTAAAATCTTTTCATCCAAAAATAGTAAACTAGTTTATTAAACAATTGTCTACGGTTCAAGCCCGAGCATCCGTTGATTTATTTTGCATTAATCCACTCTCTAAAGGGTTAATAAGACTTAGAACATCTCAAAATATCCAAGTATAGCTTCCTCCATAATCTGAAAATCCCAAAATCCGAGTTCCGTAGCCAAACAGGTCGCAGAAAAACCAAAAACTAGAACCCAAGTGAAAGAGCCTGCTCTTCTTTGCTAGGAGCCGGCTCTCCTAGTCTTGGAGCTAGTTCCAAGTCCCCTAGAGCCGGTTCTACCTTCCCATGGAGCCTGCTCTACCTCCGGAAGAGCCCGCTCTCTGAAATTTTGAGCCGTCTCTTCTCTGATCTTCATCTCTTTCACGTCCGATGATTTTTTGACGAACTATTCTTCATTCTTAGAGTTCCTAAGTGTTTAAATTAGATTCTAGTGTGCTCAAGAAGTAATTAAATTCTTTATTCACTCAACGACATTAATTAAACATCAATTATGCCACAAAGAATTTAAACCGGAATAATTTTTCATTCATGAACACCAACTGTTTTAGCAACTCAAACTTGTACCTAAATTACTTCCAGTGCTTCTCCAACATGTTATAGAACCACTAAATTCATTTTTAATCAATTTACATGAATTAAGATAGAATCTACATCAGAAAGAATTTTAAACCAAACAATAAACAACTTGTAAATATGTCCCCTTTTTAAGTATCTAAACATGCAATGAAGTTTAATTTTAATCCTTATTTAATTCTGGAGTTGTATTAGACATGCAAAGAACACGAGTCAAAGGAAAAGAGTTAGGTTTAGAACTTGCCTTTGAGATTTCGGTTTGAAATCCCACGCCGTCTTCCTAAGTTTTCTGGCGTACTCCATTGTAATCCTCTTCTGTTCTCTCTCTGCCTCCACAATCATGAATAGAGTTCTAAAACCCTAGGCAGAACCTTATTATATCTTTTTATAGGTTTATACAAAAACCTAAATTTTAATTCAAGCCCTATAATGAATCCTAAAGGCCCAGAGAAAACCTAAGTTATAACCATTGTCGGCTAATTACGTGACTTCTAAAAAACCTAAGTACTGAACGTATTTTAAAACTCATTTAACTTAGTTACCTAATTAAACAATTATAATAATTATAATAAACCACTTAAGTACACACAATTTAAATCCAACAATTTCATTAACGCAAACAAATCAAATAATTTAATTTAATAAAATAATTAAACAAGTAATGTAATTTAAACACACAATTATATAAGTAGCAAGTAATTTATTTTAATAACACAAGTAAATCAAAAATCAAACAAATAAACAAATAAATTCAAATAACAGGCAAGTAAACAATTTAAAATATTAAAATGCCATTCAAAAATTAACCAAAACATCAGGACTATCCTTTTTAAAATTAGGGGTATTACAATATAGTATGGATTTCTGAGTTGTATAAATTGGAGGATTATTTGTTTCAGAAGAATTTATTAATGGAAATTTATTATGAGGATTTATTTGGATTATCATTTTATTTTTTTTATCAGCATTTTAGTTATTCTTATTTATCATATTTGTATTCTATGTTCGATTATTGCCGATTTATTTTGATATCTTTGGGTATTTGGGCGTGGGCCTGGCCAACCCGCATTCGAAAATCTGAGGGTATCACACTGCCCTTTCCGCAAAACTCTCACATTTACAACTCCTTATATATCTACTCTAGCTAACTAAACCTATCTTTATTTATAGTCTTCAAGCTAATTCCTTGTTAGATAATGATTCCACAACTTGCCTACAAGGAATTGCCATATCAATTTCTGACTCTAAACTAGAAGCATTCCAATAAGAAACAATTTCCTTCAGGCCCTTTGGAAAGTGCCAAACACAAAAGGAAACTAATTCCTGCACACGAATTTTGAGCCACAAACCCAACAATCTCCACATTAGCTTGAATTTTGTCTTCACACGTGTCTCCATAGCTCTACCTTGATTGAAGATCTCTCCACCTAGAACCAAAACTCTTAATCTTCTATCTTTCTTCCTTGCATCCCATTGGTGCATAATTGCTCACGTATAACAACACACCAATAATACATTGACTCACCAGTGTATGATTACTCTCACAATGTAACCTACCAATACTACTTTAACTCACTACTTTTTTGGCTTAAAGTATCAAAACATTCTTTTTATCCTTCATACTCGCCCCACCTTTAAAACTAACTCCCGTTATTTGGCTTGTCCCTAAAACTTGTTCCTCATGAGGTTGTGTTATCACACCATCAACATACCTTGTGTCATCACCAACTCTGATTGATTCTCCATAGCACCCACGATCAACATTTTGCTCTGACAAACTTCACACCAATTTTCGGTTATGATCTTTAAGACCACCCACAAGCTGAACCACTACTGGCTCTGTACCAATTGTTATGGATATTAACTCTCTCCGACACGCTCTATGGTCGGTTGTTGTTGAGTAAATCCCTCATTCTTCATACAAAGCAGAAACATAATCATAACATCAATCATATAAGCATATATGGAGATAAAAATCATACATATTCATGCACAACACAATATTTTACACAGTTCACCTAACTCTAGGGCTATGTCTATGGACAGAGATTTCACTATTATGTATTAAGCAACAAAATATATAACCACGGATATCAAAACCCCACACATTCTTTCACTCTTTTCTTCTTTCTCTCTTTTCTTCTTTTCGGGGCTAAAAATACTAGAACCCCCTTCCTCTACATCGATAAAAATTACATATACTCTTTCATCTCCTTACAACACTCACATTTACAGCCCTTACATCTCTGCCCTCTCTCTCTCTAATCAAACCCATCTCAATTTATAGAGTATTCAACTCTATTATTTTTTTTGGATATGAATTCACAACTTGCTTACAAGGAGTTTACCATATCAATATCTAATTCTAGAATAGAAGCACCCCAATAAGAAACAATTTGGAAAGCCCCAAATGGAAAAGGAACTAATTTCTGCACACGAATTTCAAGCCATAAACCCAATTTGGTGTGAAGTTTGATATTTAAATTTTTTTCAATGTTCAATTTTCATTAATTATACTCAAAATCATTCTATAAAGGGTAATTTACATGGACCTCCCTTATGGTTTGCCAGGTACATTTCCAGTGGTTTGGAAATTTACTCGGACCTCCCTTAAAAATAAAAATATCCTACATGGACCTCCCTTTTGTTAGAGTCAACGTCAGTCAACGATGGATTGTAATGATGTCAGATATAAAATTTAGTAAAATCCCCAAAATACCATTGTCCCTACCATATATCTCACTCTCTCTACTCACTTTCTCTCTCTATAATATATTCATTTGTTGGCCCACCATCACCACCACCCCTGTCGACCACAGAGATAATGTTTCCACCTTTAAGTATACTTATAAACATCATGCATATCTCTTTCATTTTAAACATACAAGAGCCTGGGCACTAATTATTCCATAATAGAGAAATCAACTGACAAATATGTGGCAACAAAGACACTGACGAGATTGATTCGAGAGATTAGGATTGCGACTGTTGTTCTATGTTTGGAATTTGATGGGTTCTTTGAGTGATTGGGATTGTGATTTATGTTTGGGGTTTGAGTAATTGGGATTGGGATTCAAGTTTTATAACGACCTAAACCCGGGGGTTCGGATCATTATCTGGGTCCTTAAGCGAACCCGAGGTCATCTAAGGGCATTACTGTCATTTCCAATGTTAAGACATAATTAATACATCATTTTAAGGTTTGTAGTGCACCATAGCATTGTCAAATGGGTCGGGGTTGGAATCGGTCGACGTGTGCAAGTTGACCGGTTTGTAGTACACTTCAGCCGATTCAGCTAATTTGGTCGACGTGTACGATTTTATGTTGATTGGTTTGGCTCTGCGTATGGGTAACCCTTCTGCCTAGATACTGGTTGACGCATGGACTTCCACATGTCAACCGGTTTGCACCTCTTTGGCCTTTAAGGCCTGTTTTGGGGTGGTTTGACCTCGGCACCCTCATTGGTCCATTTATCACTTTAAATATGGTATAAACTCGTCCCGAAATCATGCATTTGATAGCATACAATGTAATTAAACTTCCATGCATTAGATTAAAACATAAATGTGCTTAATACATCAATTGAAGTCAAAATGAGTTTGATTACTTTAAAATATGGACATGAGGCCTTACATGGATTAAAAAAATAGTAATGAGACCACAGAATGAAAAAAAGATGGTCTCAAAACCATTTCTATCTGCAAAATGAATACAATTAATGTCAAAATATAAGCTCGTAGTAAAAGGAATTACATGGCTATTACAAGTAGTTCATTTATATTAAAATTACAATTCAAAATAAACTAAAGGCTTAGTCTACAAAAGAAATTCATGGACTATTATGGAAGATGTTGTGGGTCATCCATTACCTCCTTTTCGGTTCCTGAAAAATAGTAATAAAGAGGTGAGCACAATGGCTTAGTAGGAGGTACCTAAAATGCGCTTCTTAATGATTGCATGAATCTAAAACAAAGCATAAAATAAAAAGAAGAGGATCATGCTTAATTTGGGGAAACAAATAATCATTATATAATCTAAGTCGCGTAGATGCACTGAGATGTAATGTTAATGCAATGCCTATGTTTTTCCCCATTTTTCAAAATCTTTTCCAACACCATAACCATGTAATTCCCCGGTGCCACAAGAGGAGGATTGGCTAACTATCTCTGATCTAATGTGACACCTTAGCATCATTTGGAGCCTAGGTAACTCAACCACGCGTAAGGCAATGTTCCTACATTCCCTCTAGGTTCCATTAATGCCATGAACACAAGGTAACTCCTTGCCGTTCGGTTTTCGCAAACTTCCTTTCAAAATATTTCCCAAATCAATTTTTTATTTTTAAAAATTCAATTTCCCTTTCTCCCCTAATGCCAATGCTTGAATGTCACATGCATTTCTATATCAAGCCAACATGAAATTCCATACATCATAACTACAACCAAACTTGCATGCTTTGGAAATAAATTAATACAATAATTATCATGCTATCAATTTATCAAACATAGCATTTTTGGCATGTAAGGCATGAAGTAATCTCAATTAAAACACATATTATCACAATAATTCAAATAAGCATGTCATTTAATACCTTTGTCACATAGAACATAATGACATGCTTTAAAATCACAATTTATACATTTTATAACACAATATAAAGGAACTAATTCACAAAAACCAAATGAATTGAGGTTTAGAGGCCCTTACCTCAAAATCAAGCAAAAACCCTAAAATTTCCCAAATTTTGAAAATACCAAAATCACGCAAATTGAACTTTGCTCCCATCAAATCGAAGCTCTCGACACGCTCTCTGACTTTGTCAACTACGGCTTCAACAAAATTTTAAGTAGAAGGAGATGAAATGGGAGCTTAAAGTGTCTGAAACATATATTTGTAGAGAAATTAAGAGTATATATATATATATATATATAGAGTAATTCACGGTTGGGAAGAAGAGGAAAACAGATCCAAAAAAAATGGGCATGTGGTCATATATAATGCTTGGTCAACCGTAGGTCCCATTGACCCCAAAAATATCTAAAAGGCTACCTTTATGAATAACACACCCAAAACATGATACAAGCATGAAATAAACCACACCACCACATAAATACATTCCAAATAATTAAATATGAAATGCAATGACCCTGAAAAATAACCTTGAGTACAAAAAATATCCAGGTATGGGACGCACCTGGGACTTTTTGGGTTGAAAATCTAAAAAATTCTAAAATGACTCACAACGCATTCCTATGAGTTCTAAACTCAAAGAAACACCCCAAATCACTCTCAAAACATTCGTGGCATGCTAACCGGTGTGTGACACACAAAACGAGGCGGTAAATAACTAATTCTAAAAAAATAAAAAATTCCCAAATTGGACGTAAGGGTACCCATTGAACTAGAAAAATGAGCCGATAAATGAAACCTATGTTCTAATGTCATTTGCAATCCGGGACTCATGACCTAACGTATCCTCAAATGAATTATGACCACTAGTCACCTGCTGCCTTATCCCCAAAGCAACTAATTGGATGTAAGGGTACACATTGAACTAGACAAATGCGCTATATCGCCCCTCGTCACAATAAAGGACGTCAGCCACACCCTTAAGGAAACCACTAAGCACACGAGGTACCAATGCTCAGTATAAATACCGCGACTCCACCCATCTCTACCAATCAAATCCATTAAAATCATAATCATCTGAACATAACTACCACTCAATAACATATCCTCAAATGATGATCCTCGTTATTCTACGTAGGTTCACTTATCTTTAAAAGTACTCACTCAACTCAAATCAACATTCTGTCTTATATATGCGAGATCAAGGAAACTACTCAACTCAAGGTCAAAAGTGATCCCAAAATACAAAACCGCACCAACGTAGTCTTTATAAGACATCCTACTAGAAAACTGATGGACTCCCAATTAGGTAGATCTAATCCACAACACCCTACATAGTCTACGCTAAACACCCTAAGTGTCCACAAGGATAAGGGTAACAGAATCATTCAACACACCAACAAACGAGCTCAACTCGCAATCCCAAGGGTACACCTATAACCGTCCCCATCAAACATCATCCATATTACTTATCACATAGCTATACAGTCCTGTGACTACATAAACGATTACCAACCGCACGATCAAGTTACTCAGCATAGTCATTAACTACTGAGGGGACCAATGAGAATAAACTCCATCTCATAATTGTTCAACAAGGAATCAACCACATCCTCAAGTGTGCAAACAAACACTTAATGCACAAGCCTCCAAAATACCGTTCAAGGATCAAATGGTCAAACCACCTAAGCTTATTGGGCATGTAGTCCTAAACCAAACATTTTACTGATTATGATAACCCATATCAATTCTTAGAAGTATTGTCATTCCCCAAAACACCCATTCAACACAGACTCATATCCAAATAAAACACCTACCTCTAATTTACGTGACACACTACACCCTGTCCTAGTCACCATCAATCACACGAAACGATCATTGACCTTTGATCCGACATTTTGTTAATGGTAGACCCAAATTAGGAAGAATGGTTGGACAGGTCATTCTTCCCCGTTAGTCTATCTATGACATTCACGTCATTCTTGTTTTCAGGTTGGAACTCCAATCATTTCCCTTACATAACTTTAAGAGGAAGAACACGTATTGTACCTGCAATCCTTTAAATCCCCAAGCTCCTAGAGCTCACAATAAAACACAAGGTATCACGATCCGGTGACCATACACACAGGCTCTCGAAGCCATCACTGATAACCCAAACCATCCTACCAGGAAGTTCACATACGTGAATCTTCAAGAGTGTAATCAACCACCACACCTGTTCTCTAAATGAAATGCATACTTGCCCCACAATCAGATTCTTTTTCAATCACATGAGATCCGATCCCAAGGATAATCTTATACTCACTTCCATGACAACATTTAAGTATACACCCTACATCACAGTTTCTAGCCATCACTGCGATGAGATTTCTAAGGAAAACATTATTCCCCAATGACAAATCATACCTTATACTTAAATGGTTCCGAATTTAGAACAAGCCGCACAAAAGCTAAGAACTTCACTTCCTTCCACAGAAGTAACAACTGATCCGATCAAATCCTTACCGAAGATTCTCAACAAGGAGGGGACTCTATGGAGGTCCGCTTATTCGCTGGCATGAACAACTCCTATATGGAGAAATGAAACCCGTAAACGATAACGTCCATGCCAGGATAAAATAAAATAGGAAAGGGAAATAAATCTAGCACTTTTTTAGAAATTGACAACTTGAACCTGATTGTATCTAATACTCCGTCTCATAATATTCATGAAGTGTCCAACCATGGACATCCACCCTTACGTAAGACGAAAAAGAATGACTTGTACGCAAGTAGTATGAATACTCATGACAACGTACACGGAACCCACAACATATGGAACTTTGACTCATTTCTACGTGATCTTTCCTAAACCAACAACCTCATACCACCCATGCCTATCTGGAATTCCAAGAAAATCCAAACAGTGAGACCTCATGTATGAAATGCCAAAATGTTGATGCAAAAGGAAATAAGTCAAATATACCTTACATGCACACCGAGTGCTAGGAAAGCCACATACAATTAAAATAAAATAAAAATAAAAATATGCCTTTACATAAGAACATTAATACATACGATGCAATGACGTTAAGGGACAACCAATGTTACTCAGAATACCACGTTTTACTCTATCTAGAGAAGAATCATTTCGAAATGACAACCTCTATCTCGTGTGAACAAAGATATACCACTAATCTATGCCACCAAAATCACTAAGGTGAAATAACCACTATACCTTGTACAAAAATACCCACGACATTCATCACTACCACCCACTGACTCAATAAATGGAGTATTGTACCTACGTGGCAACACTGTCCAAACCAAACCCAAGAGATGATAACAATCTACGATTGCTTCCTCAAATACTAAACCATTTCACAAGATCAACCATGAATAACAGTTATATACTCCTTTCTACCTGAACACCCTGGTCACACCATTCGCTAACTCAATCCTCAACACGAGAACTTTATATTCCCATACCTCTATAATCATTTCCCTCGAAATGATTGCACAAACCTCATATCTTATACAGGCAACCAATCTCCACTAGTCAACCCGTCCTTCAATCATTCTAAAATGATGCCAACTCGACATGAGATCACGTATCATTCTCAAAATTTGACACCACAGTCAACGACCTACTACAAGAGTAAGAATCCTATGTGGCAATACCACACTAACAAACCGCCGAGAAGAAAACAACAGATTGGCGGTTAACTATTCAAACTGCATCCCAAGGTCATTTATAAAACAATAGCCAATCTTTGACACCCCTGGACACTTAAGTCATACATCCCAAATGACCTATTCGACCAACTCAAAGGTCCTACAGCTCTAACGCTCCCATCACTATCCTCTTCCCAATCAATCATTATGAATACCATCCATTACTATGGAATGTCCACATGAATTTCATTTGAATTGTGCCCCTGTAGCTCACCCAGTGTGGTAGCCATCCGCCCACAAAATAAGGAAATTAAATAGAACATGCTATCAAGCCCAAGAGGTCACTCTTCGTCCTGGATTACCACCATTTATGACTAACAATCTGTGGTCATTTCGAAACATCACATCATCTAGCTCTTACAGTTGGAGCATAAAGAAAAAGGTTCGACCCACCTATCTCATAGTATACTTAAGGTTAACCTCAACCTAAAACCCCTGTCCTCCAAGATGAAAATCTAAGTGAGACACCATGTCCAAATTCCAGCACGACCATCAGTGATGGAAACCTACTCTCCTCAACCATTCTCTTTTCTTGACAATCAATTCTTCCTCAAGTCACATACTATAAGTAATACACACGCTCCAGGACATCTGATAAGTGCTCAAATGTGACGTATTTTAGCATCTAAGTTAGGGTATTTTAGTCCATTAATCTATCTTACTTTCATGTCTTATTACTTATTTGTGTTTTTGCCTATTTCAGGTTAATAAAGTTCAAATAGGCTAAAAAGAGCCATTTAGCCCAATTTTGGAGTTAAGGAGAAAATCCGAAAAGAAATCAGAAATTTGCAATTCAGAGGAGCTTCGATCGATCGAAGGGAATCCCGATAGATCGAAGTCAGCTACAATCGATCGAAATGAGGCGGTGCTAGCTCAGTAAAGTGGATAAGTCTTAAAAAATATTTTTTATGACACGTCAGCTTCGATCGATCAAAGCTAAGTGTTCGATCGATCAAACATCCTTTGATCGATTGAACTGGCTGCTGACAGTGAGCTGTTTAATTCCCGAGTGCGCCGAACTTTACCTAACTTGTGTAGCTGTGAATTTCCTCCAAACATAGGTTGTATTTCTGACTTGGTGCTACTCAAAGAGGCTTGGAATAGATTAAATGAACCATATTGTAAAAATATCAAGGAGTTTTTCTTACCAATTATAGAAATAGTTTTTCTTTCTAGAACTAGGGTTTTGGGGAAGAAAGTAAGGATGAAGATAATGATGCCAACCTCTAAGCTAGCCCTTGAGGGTTCCATGACCACTGCAATAGGTGGTTAAATCCTTCCCTAGGCTTACTTCCTAAACCAAGCTTTTGTGTATTTTTGGGGATTTTAGTTATAATAGATGTTTTGATTATGAATAAATATAGATCTTGTGATTTTTACTTGATGTGTATGGATTAATGCTTTCAATTGATCATTTAGTTCTATCCATATGTCTATGTATGCTAGAATGAATGATCTTGTATTTTTTTAGGTTTAATGAAATTGATGCATGTCTATGTGTGTTGATGTTGTTAATTTAGTGATGGTCAAGGCATGATGCTTAATTGAATACTCTTATGGTTTATTTGATGGTTCATACTTATTTCTTGATGTATTGTGCCACAC
>JAOTQH010264027.1:0-11069 GCA_025631255.1 Cornus kousa | reverse complement strand
TGAATAAATATGGGTCACTAAGCCTATTTATATGTAATAATCCCAAAATAAGAAAACCTAAATATAAGAACAGCGAAAACCTAATTACGGAATAAACGTGGTGTGATTCTTGGCAATAAATAAAATAAAAAATAAAAACTCTATTCTATAGTGTTAAAGACAGCACACGTCCTTGGATTTATCTTGACACTATACAAATTACTATATAAAATGTCTAAATTATCCTCATATTTTTAATTTTTTTTAAATGGAAAAACTAAAGATTATTTTGCCTCTAATAGTTAGAGAGAAAGGAATAGTATTATCTAATTTTAGGGTGACGATATAATTAATATACATATGCGGGTCAGCTAATTAATATTAAGAAAAGAATTACTCAAAGTAAAATCATTGAATCTGCAAAATATATCTTCAGAAAATATGGTTGCAGCAGCTTTGCTGCTATAAACAAAGACAAAATGCTTGTTTTATATATACAGTATCTAGTATTATTGTTTACTAATTTTTTTTAAAATTATTGACAAGATGTATATTAAAAAAATTATTGTATATATATAGTATCTACAATACTTGAACTTGTTAAATATTATTTGCCTAATCTATTATTAAACTAATATTAACATATCTATTATAAGAAGCATGTTTGCATATATTAATTAAATTTTAGCTAATGTCAAAAAAATTTATAAATATATTTATAAATATATTTAACAATTTCAAGTATTGTAGATACTATATATATACAATAATTTTTTTAATATTAATAAACATCTTGTCAATAATTTTTAAAAAATTTAGTAAACAATAATACTAGATACTGTATATATAAAACAAGCATTTTGTCTTTGTTTATAGTAGCAAAGCTGCTGCAACCATATTTTCTCAAAGATAGTTGAATATATTATTAATGCTCCTCCAGCTCAAAACAAAGCAAATGCGAAACGGGAGCTGGAAAGTAGCAATCATCTTGGAATGAGAATTGAAAATTTCTCCACACAGTGCACACACAATTTCAATTGTTCTTTTATTTATTTATTATCATCAAATTTATTTATATGCATATATATATTTATTTTCATTCAGTCCAAATGAAACAAATTTAGACCAATATCTTGATAGATCATTGAGTTAGTGTTTTCGGTAAAATTTGAAGTATTAGGTTTTGACTCTCTGCATTTACCAATCTAACTTCTAACATTTTTGTAACGTCTCAAAAATTCATAACACAATAATTACATTAGTATTCTTACATACATAAAAAAAAAAAAAAAAATTCTCCTAGGACCTAATCAATTACATCAAACATCCTCAATATACATAAAAATCAATACTAAAAATACATGCCCAATATAAATCTCAAAATAGACAAAATAGATTCGCAACACAAGTTCCTCCACATTCTTTTCATTTCCTGAAAATGTTAAGGAAGGGGTGAGCAACACCTGCTCAGTAGAGAGTGGCTAAAACACATCTCCTATAACCACATGAGCTACAAAAAAAAAGAAGAAAACTAAAGGGAAATGGATCATACTTCAAAAGGGAAAGTCATGTTTCATCATATGGGTATCATAATAAAGAGAAGAGGATGATAGAAATAGCAATATCTAAAGTAATTTCAATTTAATTCAATGCAAGATCATTGGTCACAAAGCACAATTTAGTAATGAACATGCATGATATGAATCATAATGCATCCCATCCCAAATTTGGTCTATACTGACCCAACTTTCACTTTTCGAAAACTCGCTAACCGATTTTATCGAGAAGAAATTGATAGTTATCATTGGTTCCAAATCCGGCAAACGTTATAGGGCCTAGTATCAACTTTTTCACACCCTACACCGGGCTGCGCTCCCTCTAGGTCAAGCTAGCCCCAGACTCGCAAAATCTGATTCATTTCAAAATCATTTCCTCACAATCCTTTCCAAACACATTTCTTTTTTAAAAAATAATTTCAACCTGACTTTTTTTTTTTTCCTAGTTGGGACTCACACACACTGCCTCTACTGAGGTTCGAACTCCTGACCTCCATTAGAGAAGTAGGAGTCTGGTACCACTAAGCTACAGGCCTATTGGTATTTCAACCTGACTTTTCCCAAACCATGCCCATGCCATGAATGGAATCATGCATGAATGAAATTGACATACACATGCTTGCATTTCATCAATTTAACCATACATACTCATCATCGTCATTATGTATATACATATAACCTCAAGAAAACATTTCAATGTAAGGCATGCTTTTTAAACACCTTTGCAACCAAGCACACATATATATATACATACCAAATCTACATCATGTAGAGCATGCTTTGCCACATAAACACATAATTAACAGTTAAAATTTTAAATTTATCATTTTTACCATGCTTTACAAGAAGTCAAATAAACGAACGCAACTAAAGTCAAAACTTAATGGTTTAGACATCCTTACCTCAAAAGTAGCCAAAATGCATCCCCGACCGAAAAAGTCAATGCTGGTTAACGGAAGTCAACGCCGGTCAATGGCGGCGGAACGAAAAACTGTTCGGTGGGAACGTAGCTGTCAACGAAAAGATTCTACTGTTCCAAAGGCGTGCTTCCGGAATCTGACTCCAAGTGGCCCAAAATTCCCTCCGAAGCCTTAAATTCAAAAAACTTCAAAAGTACATAAAATAATCACTGTTATTATTATTATTGTTATTATTAAACTGGAACGTAAGTAGGATTAGACTATAGGTATTATTATTATTATTATTATTACTATAGTTGTCAGATTTATTTTCCTTTTCTTTTCTTTTTCCTTTTGTTAGAAGGATTACTTTAGGCTTAGTTTTATGTAGCCTATATATATGTATGTATATTGGTCTGTAGAAGGGCTTCCATACTTGAGAATATTGGAGAGAGGCAGAGGGTTACAGAGAAAGAACAATGAGGGATTTTGGAGCCAAGGCCAAGGAAGAACATCAAGGAAAAAGAAGGAGAGACTGCTCGTGTGTTTGTAAACCGACCATCAGAGGAGGACGATGGCAACTAGAGGCTATCGGCATTGAGATTTTGACTGGAGAAGGAGGTGTTTGGGATTTTCAATTCAAAATCTTTAAGGCAAGTTCTATGTTCTGCTCCTCTCCTTTGATATAATATTCAATACATGCCTAGGATGGATTTAGGATGATTAAACAAAATTAATAAACCTGTTTGCATGATTAAATCCGATTTAAACAGAGATTATATATGTGTTTGTATATGTTTACATGATTTATATAATTTTGTGATTTAATTCATGAATTATTGTTTAATCATGGTGTAAACATGCCTAATTACTTTAAATAAATTGTTGGGGACGTTTAGAACTTAGAACTAAAACTTAGGATCCTTAACAATGGAGTTTGGAGGAATTGTAGAGACTAAAAAATGGAGAAGATGACCTGCCGCAGGAATTACCCGACTCAGGTAGAACTGAGTCGACTTAATTACTAAAAGAGATGACTTCTTTGAGAAGAAGGCAACTCAGTTAGAGAATGAGCTAACTCAGTTTGGCTTAGGACTGGATTTGGGATTTTAAGATTGCAGAAGAAGCTGTAACTTGTTTTAATGGATTTAAATGATCTATATGGATTTAATAAATTCCCAAAATGCATAATGTACATGCTAATGATTGAGATATAATGGATTTTAAATTACTTATAAGTTGCTTATATGATGTTTAAATTATTTTAAATTGTTATAACAATTGCAATGGATGTTTTTAATAATTATAATCATTTTGTGGCAGTAGTATATGATCTATATATTATATATTTGATCTATTACTTGTTTGATTGTATGTGAAACATTGTCAGGATATGATTTCGGATTATACACCATTATCAAGATATGGTTTCGGATTATACACAATTGACAGGATATGGTTGTATATTAAGGGTGAATTGGCTAATAAGCTTAGTTTCATTCCTTGTCATGCCATTGTCCGGATATGAGTGACTTTCCATTGTCATATATGGATTTTATTTATTTTATTGTTGTGTGGATATGGCTATATATATATATATATATATATATGTATGTATGTACCATGATACGAACTTGAGTTCTCGGGATCAATAGTTAGGAATGCTATATTGCCCCTAAGATGCGTAGTTGGATATAGAGGATTGTGTGTTTTCCCTTATAGTCGAGTGAGAGTCTTTAGTGTGTATTTATATATTTATACCGACTATTAAGCTATTGCATAAGTTGACTAAGATGCATTCGCTCATTAGGCCTCTATTGGGATGTAGTAGAAAGGACTTGTTTATGGGCCTCACCCACTATTTATTTTTCAGGTCATCGTCAGTTGTAGGTGTAGATCTTGTTTGTGCATAGCAGAGACCAGTCTTTATCACTTTTTTGATTATCTACGTAGGATTTTACTTTATGTTTTAGTATTCGGTTTCAGATAATTATTCTTGTTATTTATTTTTCAATTAGGATTTTATTAGGGATCCATATAGTATGGATTCCCGAGTTGCATTCTAGAGGATTATTGGTATTAGAGGAGTCATTCATTGGATTTTATTCATTAAGGACTTAATTATTTATTTATTATTTTTGTTTTTCTTTCAGCATTTATTTATTCTTTATTTATCCTTTTGTATTATGTGTTATTTTATTATTTAATTGTTTTGATATCCTCTGATTTTGGAAATGGACTTTATCAACTCATGGCTTTGAAATCAGGTGGTATCACAAGAAATGCATTTTTATTTATTTTAAGTCATTTAAAAGTGACAGGATTACTTTTAGAATTTTTCAGAAGTCGGGACGACTTTCGGGTTTGAGAACTCCTCCCAATTTTATCATTTTTCTTGAGGGGCATTATGGACTTTTCTCATGCACATATATATATATATATATATATATATATATATATATATATATCTGTGTGTGTGTATCTATACATTAGAGGAGATATTTTATGGGATATGGATGGTATGAATTGGCTAAGTGATGGGCAAA
Source organism: Cornus kousa (assembly GCA_025631255.1). Taxonomy (NCBI): domain Eukaryota; kingdom Viridiplantae; phylum Streptophyta; class Magnoliopsida; order Cornales; family Cornaceae; genus Cornus; species Cornus kousa. The sequence continues at coordinate 6,089 of JAOTQH010264027.1, read as the reverse complement.
AGAGTAATCTAGCCTAAAGTTAGTAATCCACCATTAAGTGACACTTGGCACATTGCGGACTAAGGTTGAAAAGCAAGACCAACCATCACCTCCTCCTCCCCCATTCTTGGCTAGCCTCAATCTCTCTATTATGCATTGCATTGTAATTTCATACACATTTATGATATGTTGTATAAATTCCGTTGATGAGATTGTCATTGTGATGTAAATATGATAGAATCCCCAATATATGATCCCGATTCTCTTTTATCCCTAATGTGTTTGTGTGGTTCAAGGGAGTCCAAAGTTGACGCCTTAAGCATCTTCTACTGAGCCTCCATGCTCACCCTTTCCATTATCATTTTTCAGGTCATGATGATGATGCGGTTGATGACGGACCCTCACATACATAGTTAGGGTTGACGAGAGAATTTTCATTAATTTTGTAACTAAGGCGTAGACTATGTAAATTCAATTATAAAGTAATGTAATTATGAACTTAAAGGTCTCAAATTTGTAATTTTGTTCTTTTGGGCATATTTTGTATATTATGGGAGTGTAATTAAATTAAATCCTTATATAAGGATATAAATGGTGTATTTTATAGTACGTGTTTGTGGATAAGCCTAAAATCATGTTAACGTTGTTTTGTTGAGTGTGTCAGAGAAATGAAGTTATTGGGATGTTTTCAAGTAAGTGTAAAAGTGTATATATATATATATATATATATATATATATAGAGAGAGAGAGAGAGAGAGATACAATGGTGCTATACTAGTATTTTAGTGGTGTTTTGGTGGTATTGGAGTGGTTGAGTTTCGGTAAATTAGTTTCAATAGGTAGAATAAGTAAAAAAATACAAAAAAATCATTTTCTTGCAGGTTTTGGTCGACATGTGAATATTATACATCAACCAGTATCTCAATTTTTTGGACAATAGGCTTTTCTACTATGCACGGCACGACCGGTCGACATGAAAAAGGTTTATGTTGACCGATTCACCCAACTCAGTCGACATGTGGGAAGCCAGGCGTTGACCGGTTCCTATTATTTCCCTCTTGTAAATTATTTTTCATTTTTGCCCTCTTCCACTCACTTAAGGATATTATTACACGTACACTATGTGACCTAGTAAAATACATTAATTATATTTTAATGACCCTATCAAATAACTATTTTACTCTTTTTGGGTCTTCAACCATCAAATTTATGTTAAATGATCATTTTGCCCTTGTTGGGCCTTAAAGAATTAATTTAATGAAAAATGACCATATTACCCTTGCCTGACCTCGGGTTTGAGTAAGGACCTTGTTGATGTTTCGGACCCATAGGTTTGGGTCATTACAATTAAGGAGTAAACTTAAAGTCTAGAGCATTTGGATGGGGGAGGCGCTTAGCCAGAGGCGTTAAACCATTGATTCTTAGTATAACGGAGAAGGTGTTAGCCTGAGTTAGAGTCCATTGTACTTGGCTTCAAAGATAGTGGATCATTTCAATCGAGGACCGTGTGAAAGTCTTTTAAGATTTTCCTCTCGATTGGATAACTTTATCCAATTAGGGTTACCTTACTAAAATCCTGGTGTCAAACTATAGGGAATGACTTCAAACTAACTCAAACAAAGAACGCTGTTCTCACAATGTCTCCCGAATGATTCCACAGATCGAGGTCACTGTGGTTACTAATTCCAAGAACAAGCAAATGAATGGGGTTGGCAAAATGGGAGGGAAGAAGAGAAAAATATGAACATTGTCATCGCTACTCCATCACCATCTTCAACAAGAATCTACAAAAAACATGGGAAAAACCCTTGCGGCGGAAACAAAGCCATCCAAAGAAAGAATGTTGGAAGAAAAGGATGAATGTCTGTATAAAATAACTCTCACTTTTTATTACTTTCATTTTATTTTTGCTCCGTGGGTTGATAATTAGTTTTTATTTCGGTAAAAATTAAATTTGACAAAAATAGATAAAAGGGCAAGTTGAACCTATTCACCCCCTCTAGATATTATTCTATACTTGTTTTCCGCTACCATTCTGCCTTGCGCAAGTCACATTAACCTAGCTTATAACTGAACTTGATCCCTAGCCTTAACCTCTCTTTTGCTATATAAGGCTTCAGGTACTTTTTTGAGACTGTTTGGCCATGGTACAAGTTCAGCTTCAATTTAGTTCTGGGAATTCTTAATCTCTCTGTATATATCACAAAGAGAGGGGATAAGAAAGTTCAACTAGAAGCAAACTATATATGAAGCATATTTTTCAGCAACGCAAACCATCCAATCCTAAGAAACAAGACTTTTTTGGCACACTCCTAGCAGGGAGATCAAAAATGTGTTTTTGTAACATTGATCTTGATTAATTTCAATAAAGTCGATCAATATAGTTTGTGATTCCATGATTTCTCTCTCTAACTGGTATATAGCAAATAGAATCTCAATATTTATAGTATTCCATTACCTTCTCCATGACAATTGTCAACGGATATAGTTAAATTGATTCTCATAAATCTAGATAGCTAGGCATCCTGGTAGCCTTTGTTTTGACATGCATAAAGAATAAAGGAATGGAATTTTGTATTGACCTGTTCCCATCATGCTACAAGTCAAGAAGGTGGATGTCCAGTGTCTCAAGAATACATTCCCTGATAGGAAGCTGCATGCCAGCCTGCCACCAACATGATTAACATATGATTAAAGAAAAGATTAGTCCAGAGCACGAGACTCTAGTTATTGAGGGTTTGGAGAGAGTCAAATGCACGCAATCTTACCTTCTTCTTACCCGTGATCTCTAGATCACAATGAAGCGATGTCACCTTTGTGTCAAGACTCTTTCCTCCGCCTAATTAACATGACTCCCAATAAATAAAAATGTTGAGGTGCGGTTTCTGGTTTGGCATTAATTTCAACAACACAGTTTGTAGTTCACACATTGTTTGTATCATGTCTGGAGTTGTATCTTTGTTAGTTGAGCAAAGATAGTGAGAACTTGCTCAAGTGATTGAAGGTTTAATATTAAATCTGAACAACAAAACATATAGTCAGCAAAGAAGTGGAGAATTGTGTTCCTTTCTCTTTGCAAGGATATCCTATATCTAAAATCCTTTTTGTCCAAGTTGTCCTACATTCTGATGCGTTAAGGCACATAAACCTTTTTGCATTTATTTCAAGAGTAGATATTGTTAAGAAGAAAATTTGATTTGAAAATAAATTTCAGGACACTTCTCTTTAAAAACTTGTGCAGAATTGTGTTCCTACAGGCTGATGGGTAATTAACTTTGTATATATAATGGTTTTATTGTATGTATGAAAGGTCTTAGTGACATAAACACCATCTCAAAAACAGAATATGTATTATAATCTTTGTGTGTGTGTGTGTGTGTTTGGATTTTCCTAGCTAGTTTCCTTGATGTGGTTCAGACCAGGATCATAATATATGTACAATCCTAGGCTCATGGCATTGCCATGCACTGTATGATAACTTCATATAAATTTATATGTTAGGCTATGGAATCCAAGTCTAGTAGGTAGATGTATAGGTGGTAGTGGCCTCCTCTCTGTTTGATTGTACCTGAAATGTAATTTCTATTAGAATTCCAATACAAAAGCAATCATAGACATTCTATCTTGGCCCTTGAAGTAGGGAATGAGTCCATTCAAGGACATTTCTCTTTATTCCCTAAAGATTTTAAGCTGCAGTACTAGCAAATTTCTTGAGTGAACAACAAGCAGTAAGGCACATTTTAGTGTAGTTTCACGCTGTATAATCTTTGATTATTCGCAAATTATACGATATAGATTTTAAGATGGTGACAATTAAGGTGGGATTCGATTAGCTTTCCAACGCAAATAGATAAGGCAAATCATCTGTATATAAAGCTAATAATGGCATGTATACTATGGTTAAGACCAATGAGAAGAAATTAAAAAACATGTTTGATAGATTGATCGGAGAAGTTTCTAACTGCCCTCAAGGGCTTCCAATATTCCAGGCTATTTTTTGCTTGAAAATATGGAGTGTTGGAAACCTGCGAGGGCCATTGGAGACTTGCTCTCTTTTTTTCTTTTTCTTTTTTTTTTTTCTTTTTCTTTTTTTAACCAGTTTTTACTTCTCATTTGATGGCATTGCATGCATGCAGAGCTAGAAGACGTTGGCCTAACTAATGGAAATTGGAGAATTAAGAGTAATGATGAAGGGCAGGTATCTCCCACTACATTCTACCAAGTTTTAGAAATACAAGTATTCAAAAATTTTTGTTTTCGATAAAAATAAATTACAATTTTCCAAACTATTTGCATTTAGATAGTAGTATGGTTACCTAGGTTGATTGTACTTTGGACAGGCACTCAAAAGATCATTAGATGATCATATTATTCATTTTTCCTCCACGGATCGATCTTCAAGTGAAACATCTTATCTGTTTGAGATCATCACAAAAATTCTACAATCATAATAAGCTCAAGTCCTGAGTTATATTCACTTTATAGTCAGTTTGCCTGTTTTTCTGCTAATCAAGCTGGAGAAGTTAATTAGATAGCATGAGGTTGATTTCATGTAATGGTCTCAAAAAATAAAATATTCTAATCTGCTGTTTCTCCCTGTTAATGCAAAGAAAATATCAAAAACCAACTATACTTGATTGTTTAGACGATAATGAGTTTTCCCATCTACTCCTAACTTAGGAGCATTTCTATGGTTATATATGTTATTTTTTCCTTTTATTTATTTATTTTTTATTTTTGGGTAAAGAAGGATCAATTTAGCCAAGAGAAAGGAAGTAACATAAACCAATCACTCACAACTCAAGAAGGTAACTGACATAGCTCCCAAGAGGAAAGGGAAACACACAAAGTATAACAAAAGCAAGAAGCATCTTAACTTAGCCAATTTTGACAATAACAGAAATTACAAAACCCTCTTCAATTTTTTTATTTTTATTTATTTATTTTTTATAGATTCTGAAAATATATATGTGTGTGTGTAATTGTGTATATAGTTCTCATCCCAACAGAGTGCATATATATATATAGGAGTATGTTTTTAGGGCTAACCTTGCCTGTGTCTCATATAGGGTTTTAAATACCTTTGTTTAAACTTTTAAATAGAATGGTGAGTGTTGTGAGAAGGTATTGGAAATAGCTAGAATGATTCAAAAGTAACGGAAACACTGAGGGAAGAAAGAGAGTAGAGGTAGGGGAAAGAAGTAAGGCCAGATGGGGGTGAAGGACGAGGCAAAAAATATCAATATTAAAAATCATTTGGACCACCAAGGGAGTTTTAATGATATAAAAATCGCCGGCATCCCCTATTATTTTTTCTAAAAATTATCAATCACAGTTAACAATGTTTGATCTCAGAAATGAAGTCCCAAAGATTTGTTTTCTATACTTACCATATATGCTTGTGGTGGTGGCATCTTTCTCCTTTTATTATTATCATTTTCCATTGGAAGCTGACATGTAGACTTCCCATATAGCCGCCTATGCTCCACAGTAATCGCGGCGGCGACAAAAATAAATAAGAGGAAATTACATCCATCAGAAACTAGTGCTTGGACTATTATCTAACCAGGACATGAAAAGCTGGACTCTTGTTGCTTGTGATGTAAGCAAACCTATATCTCATTCATTGAGTACCTCGTGGAAGATACAAGGAAGACTCAGTGGTAGTTTCTTAATTTTTTTATTTTTTTTTTTAATTTTTTTTTAATGGTAAGTTCATTCTTAATTTTTTAGTTGCTTTCACTTACCCTGAGAGTCATTGGTACTGAAGTTTCTATACATTTACTCAAATACTGAAGATATTCATCCATGTTGAAATCACCATGTACATGTATTTGTATATATACCGCTCTTCCCTCCCTTCCTCTTCAATTCTCCTCCTTCCCCCACCACAAAAACTCTCCCTCTCTCTCTCTATATATATACACATATACACACACAGACACACATATGCATATATACATATGGTCTGTGTCAGAAGGTTTTGGAGATCCAACATGCTCAGAACTCTCTCCCTCAGTGGCTAGCTATATACTCAAGTTCACCAATTTAGTACTTGGGAGCTTCAGGCGGCGCCATTTAGCGTGAGAGTTCTGCAAATGTTGGCTTTC
>JAOTQH010264016.1:0-11070 GCA_025631255.1 Cornus kousa | reverse complement strand
CTACTCGTTCTTGCTACATTAGTAGTAGTGTTGGTAGTAGTTTTTATAAATTTAAATTTGACATAAAAAACTTTTCTTGAACCACACATTCACTACATTATTTGGCGTATTAGAAAACGGCCTCGTCAGTAGGGTTGATTTAGAGGGATAGGGAGAGAAAAGAGAGGATAGTGTAAGTTTGTATTTAGGTAGGTTAAGTGGAGGGATAGGGATGGATAAGAATAGATGGGGAGGGATAGCTATCCCTCTTTATCTCTTATTTACTTTCTCTTCAATTTTGATAAGATAGGGGAGAAGCATAGTGATTTTAGTGGTATTGTGATAATACCAAAATTAGCCTCCACAAATCAATACACGGATTTATTATTCCATTCAAGTCACATAGTTATAAAAGGGAAAAAAAGTAATTTGTCTACTATCATTTCTTTTCTTTTCTCTGCTCTATCCTATCCAAACAAAAATAACTATCCTTTCTTTTCTTTTCTTTTCTTTTCTCCCCTATCTATCCAAACACAAATAGAAATTATTACTATCCTTTATTTTCTTTTTTTTTTCTCTCATAAATAATATTATCCTTTCTTTTCTTTTCTTTTCTCTCATAACTAATCCTATCCAAACACACTCTTAATGCATGAACTTAACAAAGTTGCATTTATAAAAAAAGAATTCATCTGGAAAAAAAAGCACATTGGCCAATACAAATTCTAATGGAAAGACGGCATCAAAGAGCACCAGAGGATGACATTTATCTACAATATTGTTAGAAAATTATTTGAATGATAAAATGCTTCATTCAAATTCCAATGGTTAATGAAGAATACCAGTGATCCATGTAAATTTTAATAATTAATTCATGTTAAGCCAATAATCACAAATTTACATGAATCTCATATCTTAGAACTTCTTGATTTTCACATATCTATAATGCATAAACAAATACTAGTTAGATATAAATACATTTATTCACGATATCAAATCTTACTGAGATTAAGTCTAACGTCCAAATCCTTTAGTCATGAACTAATCTGCAACTCTGATCAACAGGCATAGGTGAAAACTGATTCTCTCTCTAAGCCTTTTGCACACATAAAACTTTTACGTGTTGTATCGTTAATCATACATAATTAATGGAATATATGCACTTTTATAAAGGCAGAGAGAGAACCAATTTTCCTTTTAGTAATACAATTCTACTTTTCATCAAAGTAAGGAATGTGAAAGAAAACACTCCTCCAATAAATAATTACCATAAGCAGCATTACCTCTTAAAAAACTTCATCACCCTAATCAAAACGCACGAGTACAGAATTTAAACCCCTTGTCCGTCTTTTTCTTTGCAAACCAATACGCAGCTCCATTCATGATTGCAGGTCTCATACCATCAAAATAACATGAAGGGAAAACACCAATTCTTCTCCAAGAGTTGGTGCTTATACTACAAACCACGGTTTGGAATTGATTTTCATGGGGTTCATTCCTCTGACTCCCCAAGCAGAAAATCCTCACTACCTTGTAGTCATGGTGGAACCCAAATGCTAGATAGGTAGTCCTAGAAATTCCCAATTTGGTATCCACAAATAGAGAATTAGGGAGGGTCTTTAGTTTTCTAAGTTTTCCATAAGCATATGGTGCCTGTGAGTTCATTAGACAAGCATGTGAGACTATTACAGGATCCATGAATCTTCAGATATTGTTTTAGGATATGTGAAGGAAGCTGTGGTTCAAAATACTCACGAAAAGATTGATTACCATAACGTATTAAGTAACGGCCAATTCTGGTACATATGGATTCGTAGTAGGCGAGGATGATATCAAGGTTTTGGCTTGAGGTTTTGAGATGTGCTTGAATGAAAGTAGGGTTAGTGATTAGAGAGGACCATGATTTGCAGACCGACCTCAATTGGAGTAGTGATTTTACCGGCAGTTTAACGAGGATCTGAAACAAGATTTCTTCAAGGAGGTAGTAAAGATTGGAATTTAAGTCTGCTACGCTACTCTTGACATTTTGTTTATTTTGCATTTGCTGCAACTGCAAAGTGGGGGATTGTCATAAACCTTAACTTTTGCTTTAAAATCAGAAACCGTAGATTTGTAAGTTTTTAATTTGGTCGACAGAATACAACTGATGCGCTAGGGTTTCGTTTTTGGGGAGGGAAGGAAGGAAGGAAGCTTATTAGTTAGTAGTAGTTAGTATATATATAATTTCCCTTGCCTAGTTTCGATCCTTGGACCTAGTACCAACAGGAGTCCAATTTACGTTGTGAATGTAATTTGAGTCCAATATGGATTCGGTTTAGGAAGGTAGGTTGAAATAGGCTGATGCATATTTTGTTTGCTTATGCTCTGATACCACTTTGTTGAAAATAGTGGCCTAAATACACAAAACACTTAATAATGTTTGGAAAAGAATGATATGAAGGAATACTTGGAAAAGTATTTTATTCCACTTCTTTTCTTCTAAAATGATTAGAGTACATGGTTATATAGGCCTCACATATGTATGTGTAACCATTACAATTTAAATGTCCATAACTCTCATTTCTCCCACTAACATAATCTTCAATAGGCATAACTCCCACTAACATAGTATTTAGGAGGCTTAAATCCTATGACTCTTGATTTTACATAACCTTCAACATCACACTAACTCCCACTAAGACAATTTACTACCCATTAACATGCTAAATTCACGCATGCATCATGGATACAAAAATACTTGAAAATACTAAATACTAAAATCAAGTTTATTTTCAACAAGATATATACCTTGTCGAGAGGGTATAGCTGATTAGGGCTGCAAGTTGCGTTGGCCGGGCCCAGTCCCAACCCAACCTCAACCCGAGTCGGGTTGGGTTGGGCCAACCCGATTTGTATTCAACATGGGTTATGGTCATAACCCAGCCCGAATGTTTTTGGACGAGTTGGGTCGGGTTGATGGGTTGAGTTTTTAAATTTTTTTTTTTTTTAGAAATTTATATATATATATATATAATTTGTTTTTAATATAATATATTAGATATATATAATATAATCAAATATATTATACATATATATATATATATATATATTATAACAACTCCAAGCTACAAAAATCTAAACCCACAACGGCATATCATATCCAAACACTCTTTCCCTCTCTGTAATCCAAAACCATATCGGCATATCCTCTCTCTCTCTCTACAACAACTGCAAACTACAAAAATCTACAAGAATCAGAACTTCAAAACCCATATATTTCAGTTTCATCTACAAAAATCTACAAGAATTAGTTTCATCAAAACCCAGATCTTTCAGTTTCCATCTCCCGCTGTTCCACAAAAATCTACAAGAATCAGTTTCATCAAAACCCCGATCTTTCAGTTTCCATCACCCGCTGTTCCAAATCTGGTTCGCCGTTTGCAAGCTTCAACCGCTGTCTCTCAACTCTCAACCATTTCAGATTGTTCAAAAAATCAACCCAGATCTTTCAGTTTCCATCGCATGCTATTCTAGATCTGTTGTTCAAATTTTTTTTTTCATTTTTTTCTCCTTTCAGAGAGGCTTCAAGCTTACAGGAAGGAAAATTCTGAGAGAAGCACTAAAGAAAAGAAGATGCAAGCTTAATGATGAAGTTAGATGGTATGTGAAAATAAGTTAGAAGCTTATAGGCGGTAGAGAGAGAAAGAAGAGAGAGGAGAGAGAAAGGAGAAAAAAATGAAAAAAAAAAAAATTATTTATATTTTTTTATTTTTGTGTTTTGGTTTGGGTTCGGGTTGAGCCTGAGCCCAATCAGAATATATCTGGGTTTTCACAAAACCCAACCCGAACATGAACCCGATTTGTAAACTTAAAGTCCAGATTTCAAATTTTCGGGTTGGGCTTGGGTTGGGCTGGGTTATCCTGCCCAAGTTGCAGCCCTAGTGACAACACATTAAAATACATTTTACCTTCTGCCTATCAGATATGAAGGTTATATCATTGTATGGCCCTACAACATCCATCAACTCTCCCATGAACCATTCCCAAGAATCTCTTGTCTCAGACTCTACCACTGCAATTGCAACTGGGAACATTTGACCATTCCTATCCATGGACAGTGCACTCAATAGATAACCACCATAAGGACCCTTTAGGAAGCATCCATCTACACCAATTAGTGGCCTACAACCTTGTTTAAACCAGCTATCATTGCAGCAAACAAATAAAGACTCTTTGAAACCTCTTAACACTTTCATCAGCTGTGGGCTCAGTTTATATTTTAATTACACTACTAGGGTTGGTTCTCAATATCAAGCTACAGTAATCCCTTATTTTACCATACTGCTCAGTATCATTCCCCTCAATCATTTCTAATGCTTTTCTTTTTGCCCTATACACTTTATGTGTGGACACATTAATGTTCGATCATTTCAGATGCAATGGTGCTCTTAAGTGTTCCCAAAGGTATCTTAGGGTTCAATCTTACTTGTTCATAATATTTGTTTGCTAAGAAGGTTGATACGGCAGGTCCATTTGTATGAAACCATAAACAGTTAGTATGTTCTGGCACATAGGTTTTAATAATTAAGTAATCTTCATTTTCAGGTTTGCTTGCATGTATCCTCAAACCACATTTAACCTTGCACAATGCAATTACCTTATCTCCATCATTCCTTGCGAACATTATATCAAACTTGTGTTTTCAATGCACTTTCCCTAGTACCAACCTAAAATGAGTAGCTGACCTAAATTTCATGCCTCATTTTAGTTCTTTTTCCCCTAAATCCCTTGAAGGAATGTAATCCTGGTGCATATAACCACTATCAACACCTTCATCATCAGATCCACATAGACTTATCAACTCATCATTAAGACTATACTCATTTAACATAGGAGCAATGAATTGGTTATCACTCATTAGATAATCCCACCCTAAATCAGTATCTGAGTTGATCTCATTCTCTGCCCCATTTAACAAAGGTGCAACAATGTATAATTTCCTAACAGACATTTTTCTACGAGCTTCATGGTCATAAAACATCCTAAACACATCTAAATCAAACTTCCCTTCGCTGAATTGTTGCCGCACATAAGGTACTTTGTAAAACATTTCACTGATCACCCCATAGCCCAATCCAGTTGCCATCTCTTGAACCTTAAGATATAACATCTTATCAGGGTCTATCTTTTCAAATTTCAATTATATTTCCTCTTAAGTATGTCATAGGGGTGATTTCTCAAATATACCCCCATAATGAAGTTCAATGATAAACATATCATCCATCTGCAATAACAAGTGGGGTATAGAAAACCTCAGTATAGACAATGACAGAGACAACCTTAATAAAAATAGCAAATACACATCATTCAATAAGTGTACAAATAATAGAGACAATGCAATCATTAAATAACATATCCAATTCAGTAATTTAAGCACATAATCACTATATATGTTAGTATGCAATTGGGGTACAATTGAATAACACATATTGCATATTTAGTAACACAAAGGGACTACTATATAATATAGACAATGCAATCAATAATGGTGGGTCAAAATTAAATACACAAAAAGGACCATTACAAAACATATTAGGTCATTTGACAAACATTGAGGGACCACCATGTCATATAAAGTGATGAAACAAAGACATTGTATACTATTTTATGTAGACAATAGAAAGAAACAATAACAATAGAGTGAATTTTAGACTGAGACTAGTCGACATGAAGAAGAAAAAAAAACACTACATATGGGGTTGGTATACCTCGGACCTTTCAAAAAAAAAAAAAAAAAAGAAACAAAAACAAAAAGAGAATATCAGAGTTCTAAAAAGGTCACAACAACATCAACTACAAACTTTTACTCCTATCCTTCATAAAAAAAAGCATGAACAAAGCAAGAAATAAACATACATGAGCTTGGTCATTATATAACAAAATTGATATACACACATATAAGAATAATCAATTGACTAGAGTAAGAGAGTTATTGAATGCGAGTCCCAAACTTTAACGCAAACATTTTTAGGGTTTTATGTTGATTAGGTTTGCAGAGAAGGGCAACAATGGCTTCCTTTTTTGCTCTATGTGTCTTTGCCGTGAATAAAGAAAGGTGGGTTAGGGGTTAAGTTATTGTATGGGTGATGTAAGAGATAAGAATCCTTATCTCTTTGTTGTGTTGTCGCAATGCTATTGGTTGGTTAAATGTTGTTTGCCACTTCAATAAGTGAAATTGAGATTATAAGCAAATTGCGTCATTTTATTGGAAGGACAGCTTCATTTTTTTCTTTTCTGGTGGCCCGAGTGTGCAAATTGCAACAAATTGAAAGTTTAGGGGTCTTGTAGTTCTGGGGGGTTAGTTGCAAAACCCCCATAGTTTAGGGTTTTCTTTTTACATTTTACCCACATTGCATAAGCCGATAAAATTGTTCTTCCGGAATAAGACTGCTGGTAACCAACTGTAGTTGTTTTGGGATACTAGCCCGCATGTAACTAATTAAATGGCCATTATAAAGTTGGGGAGCCCGAGCTCACCCTATAAGTGCCAAGCCCTCGTTGTCACGAATCAAACCGTACAATAAACCTCGAGAATATGTCCAAAATCATCATCCAAATCCACAAGGTAAATATATACCAAGTTATATCCAAATTGCACTTCATAAATGCACATAAACTAATGTTTTCTATAATACCCCTAATTTTAAAAGGATAGTCTCGGCATTTAGTTAATTGTTTTAGTTGCATTTTTAAATTATTTAATTGATTTCTTGGTTATTTGTTTAATTGCTTATTTGAATTAATTGTTTATGTGATTATTTGAAATAATTTTTTTTATTTAAATTGTGTGCTAAATGATGTGTATTTGTATTTTAAATGTTAGGTATTTACTTGTAATTATTTGCTAAGAATTAAATGGTTTAAATGTTATCTTATTTGTTTTATTTTATTTTAGTGATTATGGTTAGTAGTAATGGACCAAACCATGTGTCGCATAGACTACTTGGATATGAGATTTAACGGGTATAAATAATTACCCATGCATAGTGATACAGATATAGATGGGTTTATATGTATCCTAGGATATAATATTTATTGGTATTTTAAATAATTAATATTAATGAATATAGTTATTTTATATATAGTTATAAGTAAATTATATATATGTGTGTGTGTGTGTGTATGCGCGCGCGCGTGTGTACTCACGTTACAGACTTAGATGTTATATACATATATATTTTATTTTCCTTTTTAAATTATTTTTCCCTTATGTTAGAGTTAGGGTATGAATAGGATTAAGGTATTGTTATAAGCCTATATATATCTAGTGTTTGTTTGCCAAAGGGTTTACAAAACCCATTCACGCAGACTAAGAAGGGAAGAGAGAGAACGTGAGAGGGAGAAACCGAGAGGAGGAAAGAAAGAGCTTGGCCAAAAGGTGGAGGTTGAACCCTAGAAGGAAGAAGAAAAGTTTTGTTCACGGCGGGAAACAAACAAAGAAAAAGAGAGTTTAAGGTTTTCATTCCGATAACCTTGAAGGCAAGTTCTTCTCTTACTCTCTTCCTTTGATCTGTGTTTCTATACATGCCTAGGAAATTCCAGGGGCTTAAACAACATAATTGATTAATTATGCATGTTTGAATCGGATTAGAATAGGGAATTTTTATATATTATTCACATGTTCTTGATTTCTTTGTTCTTAAATTTTTGATGCATGAATTGTTGTTTAATTTAATTTTTGCATGTTAAAGCACTTCAAATAATTTAGTATGAACATATGGGACTTAGATTGGAGCTTAGGACCCCTAACTATGGAGTTTTTAAGGCTTACAGAAGTTGAACTAACGAAGAAGACGAAGTCCAGATGAACTGAGCCGACTCAGTTGCAACTAAGTCGACTCAGTTGCTAACCCAGCCGACTCGGTTGAAATCGAGTCGATTGAGTTGGGGCCTCGGGACGAATAGAGCTGACTCGGTTGGTAACCGAGTTGCCTCAATTGGTAATCGAGCAGACTCGGTTGGGCTGCGACCTGGATTTTTGAGTTTTAATGGCCAAAATTGTTTTAAACTGGATTTAATCCTTACAGATAGGTTTAATGGACTTGAAAAGATCCTAGAATGCATAATACACCTATATATGCTAAGGAGGAGGATAATTCGGAAGTTAAATAACCTATATGTTGTTTAAATTGGATGAATGGATTAATTTAATTGCTTTAACAATTGCAATTAATGTTTAATGGTTTTTAAACAATGTTTATGAACCTTTATAATGTTTTTCTTGAATGTAGGTTAATTACTTGAAAGGTAAGTTAGCCACATGCTATTTAAACTGTTGTATTGCCTAAATAAATGCAATATTTATCTGTATGATGTGTATCATATTATCTCTGGATTAATTGATGTACTATTTTATCTATTGTATCATTTATTGGACTATATGGTTTAATGCATTAGTATAGGACGGTGGCATTCTAGGGACGGATTAACCAAAAAAGTTAAGTCCTACCTATTTGTTTATAAGGGAATGGATTAACCATAGAGTTAAGTCCTCCTTATTCATGTCAGGTGATAAGCGCCGAATAGTGTATATTCAAGCGCCCTTAATTGCATTAGTTAAGTCCTTTATTTGTGTATTTTATAAAGATTATCTCCAATTGTATGTTTTTGGACATTTTCAGGTTCAATTGCAAAAAGGAAGCAAAAAAGATTCTTTACGAAGTCTTGAATATCAAAGGTCACAAGGCTGAAATTCTGGCAGCAGTGGAGCCTGGCTTTTCTCTTCATTTTCGACCAACCAAACTCAAGAACTGGACTACCATCAAAACATGAAGTTTTTAAATCCATGAATTATATTTCCAAATCTTCAAAAATTTCACCATTTGGAGTCTGGAGCAGAGAGTTATGGCCTTTTTAACAAAGGTGCACAGAACTGCCTGGCAGCAATAAAGTTCTGCCTTACTACTCATTTTCGGAAAACCAAACTTGAGAATTGGATCTCCACAAAAACATAAAGTTTTTAAAGCTCTGAATTAGCTTTCTAAATCTTCAAATGCTTTATCATTCGGAGTTTGGAGCACAAAGTTATGGCCGTTTCACCAAAGTAGGTCAGTGTTTAGCAAGAAGAGCATGGAGCTTTTTACTCTAAATTGGACTGCTCGAGGCCTCACTTGGAGTGCTCGAAAATTGGGTAGAATGCCCTCCGAAAATCACTCCCTTCAGCCCACTTGTGCATTAGTTTCCTCATTTCTACTCTCCTTCTTTATGAAGTGGTTGGGGATGTTTTTGGAGGGGGGAGAGAGAGCCTTGGTTGGTGGACTTGAGCTAGATAAGAAGAGGGAGGCCACACAAATCATATCATCTCACATTTTACAAGATTGGTGGAGAGAGAAAGAAGAGGAAGAGAAGGAGAGTTCTTGGAGTTGTTGAAGGCAACAATGGATTCTTCTTCTTCTTCTTCTTCCATTTTTGTATCCATGGATAGCTAAACCTCCATCTAGGGAGGTGATGAAACTCCACCTTGTAAGCATGTCTAGTTTTTGATTTATTTTGGGGAATGAAATGTGTATTTGACTAGTTCCATAATCTAGAGCATGTTACATAATGTAATGGATGTTTTAATGTTCTAATGATTATGTTGCATTAAATACTCTTGTCTTAGATTATTTAATCTCATGGTTGTATGGCTTGTAGTTTCATAGTGACAATGGAACTAAGACTATGGAATGGTTTTAATGGCATGATTTTGAGTAGCTTGTTAATTCATTGCTTAAGAATTTCTTTTGATGGATTAATCTTGTGACTTGTTATCATGTGCTCTCATCAATTGATTACTTGTTTGACAATCTCTAGCTTAGTGAGCATGTTGAGGATTGCACCATAGTTTAGGTAATTTAAGCATGTGGAGCTTTGATAGGTTGTTCTTACATTTTAATTAATTGAATTTCTTGAAGATGTTATAGTAGTCATGCATTGCTATTCATCAAGGTCATTTCTACATTAATTCCCCAAATCAATCATATAATTAGCTTGTGTAGAGGTTTGGAGTGGATTCACTTCCCTAGACTTCCTTCTCTAAATCTTTTCTTTCTAATCTCTTTGCAATTTATTGATTTTGCACTTCTCAGTTCATAGCTTAAGTGACAAACCAATCAACAACTCCTTATTACCCCTTATCACTCTAAAAAGACTCTAGACACTTAGGTTGCCATAGATTAGCGCAGTCCCAATGGTTCGACTTACCCGACCAATAGCCCTATTTTATAATGATTCGTGCTATTGCGAAGGTTGATTATAATTGACCAACCGATCACCCCACCACAATCCATCCAAACGTCTGCCCTAAACCCAGCCCTTGTTCATCGTGTTCTTCAACCACTCTAGTGAAAACCGTCACAGTTCATCTTGCCGGAGTTTTCTCGTCGCCACCATCACCATCATTACATCTCTTGCCATCAACCAGCCCGCCACCAAACAGTCTCACCAAAGAATTTTTTATCATCGTTGTTAGTCACAATTTCAGCAGTGTTTGATTTTGGGAAGTCGAATTTGATTCAGCGCCATCTTCGCGATTTTAGAAAGTTAGCTTTGGATTATAGTGTCTGGTTTGGAAATATCAGGATTCTAGAAAGTCAGAATTGGTTTGACTTTCCACAAAAAAAAAAGTCAGAATTGGTTTGGAAAAAGGAAAGATTTGGTTTCTCTTTAAACCAGTAAACCTAACCCACATCACGGTTTGACCCAGTTCACTTTGAAACATCCAACAGCCCAGATTTTAACATCCATACCAGTGTGTTTGTCTTGGCCCAGCAGATTTTCTCCCGTCCGGAATCATATGGAGCAATGTTTGGTCACAAGTGCAGGGATATTCTAGTTTTGGAACCAGTCCAGAACTGCACCAGTTTTCGGCAGAAACCAGCCCAGTAAAATACCAGTTCAGCAGAAAAAATAATAAAAATAAAAATATTCCAGTTTCAGATCATTGCCACTTTTGGGTAGCCTTCTTCAATTGGGATCTACACAGTACTTCAGAAATGGTACAAGTTCTTCACTTGAAAATTGTTTTAGTACTTTTATCTATTTGATTGGTTTAGAAATTGCAAAAGGTCCTAA
>JAOTQH010263995.1:0-11071 GCA_025631255.1 Cornus kousa | reverse complement strand
ATGCTCATGAGTGGACGGACTTGGAAGAGAATTTAAAACTCATCAAACCCGAACCCGTTCGATTAATAATAATTTTTTTATTAGCTATAATTTTTTTTTTCTTCCTTTATTTTTTATAATAATTTTAAATTTTAACAACATTTTTGTAATTATGATTGTTGTTAAATATTTAACTATATTAAAAAAAAATTACAAAATTTATCTTAAATTTTTTCAAATTTGAATTATTTTCTTAAAAAATATATAGATCCAGTTGCTTTGAACCATACCCAACTTCAATGGCAATTTTAGAAAAAGATGTTCATTTGTGAGACTATTATAAAAAAATGAATGTTCCGCTGAACCTGCTCCATTAATATCTCTGTAGAGGACGTGGTGCTAAAGACGGCTACAAACATTTCACCAAAGAAAATTTATTAACTTTTTGATTGTATTGTAAGTCCACTTTATTTTAGTAGAGTGCTTATAATCGTCTTTTGCAGCGCATTAGCGTTGCAACAAATAATTTCTTTCCCTAGAGATCCATATTGGTTTTTTACACAGAATCTTTTATATGCACAGTTTGATACTATGGTCCAATGGGTTAGAAACAATTATAAGTAAAAACAGTACTTGGTGGTACAAAATCAGTAAAAAAGAAAAATATAGTACTTCTTGATTGATTATAAAGATTTGTGCAGAACATATCTTTTGATGGAGACTCCACTATACGTTTAAATTTTAGAAAGAAAAAAATTCAATGGGCAAGTTTATTTCCTATTTTTGTTTAGGAATGAAACACTTTTTTTTTTTTTTTTTAACTGGGTAGGGTGTGCCAGGCCAAGGTAACAGTGCAACACTAAGGCGATGCTCAAGAGCCCAGCAGTAAGCTACTGTAATGGACCCTCCCCTTAAAAAATAAATTTAGTATCGTGTGGGCCAATGGCCCATGTATGAGATATTAAACTGGTAAGAACAGAAAATTAATGAAACACTTGTTTTTATTATCAAGAAAATTAATGTTTTGATTGATTTAAATGGAAATCGAGCTTGAATTGATGATCCTGGATCAGTGCGTGATTTATGAGCTTGAATTGATTTATAAACTCTTTATTTATGGACTTTATTTGACTTATGAACTGAGTTTTTAGAATTTGAACTAGAAATACATTTTTGATCAATTTTAACTAATTTCAAATTTAATGTGCTCACTCGTGCTTCCAAATGTAACATTTGAATTGATAATTGATTTGAAGTTAAAGTTGAAATTGAATTGAGTTGGTTTATGAAATGGATTTGATTCGGAACTTGATTATCATCAACAAGACTCATTTATAAAAATTGAATTTGGATTGAAATTTATTTAGGAACCATCAAACTGGAGCTGATTTGCTTTTAATAAACTAGTTTTGGAATTGAGTAGGGACTTGAACTAGAACTTGAATTAAAATAGCATTGATTTAGACTTGAATGGAACTGGATTGCGTTGAATTGGAATCAAATAGATATTAACTGTGAACTGAACTGTGTGAATTGACTTATATACACTATTGAATCTGGAATTAGATTGGGACACCTTACACGATTGGTTTAGTTTTCTAATAACAATTTTCTGTTTTTTAATAACTGAAAATAAAAGAACTGTACACAAATATGTTTAGTTGACAGTTCCAGAGAACTGTTTTCTGAAAATTTGTTCAAAAAAATGGTCTAGATAAATGTCTACTATAATTCTCCGAAAATAATTTCTTGTTTTTTGAGTTCTTAAGTGACAAACCAAATAGGGATTTTGAATTGAGATTTATGTACAGGATTGTCAAGATTGAAATTGAATTCTAGACTTAGAGAGATGTGACTAAAATCTAAGATTAAAAGCTGGTAAAATTATTAGGGTTTTTTTCAACAACATTGCCAATCTATGATCATTGATTCTGGGATCCACATCCCAACTGAGAATTCTAAAGTTTCATCCAAATAGTGGAAATCCAAAGATCTGCACTTTGAATAATTTCTTGACACTATAGTTGCATTCATCTGTCTGCTTCATATTGACTTCAAATTTGGCCATTAGCCTATTTTTCACATACAAACATCTCTGGATGTTAATAGTACTATTTATATACAAGCATTGTCCATGAAACTTCTTTACCCACAAATGGAAAGAGCACGCAATTCGGATCACTTGTGAGATTTATCATGAAAAATCTCAATGCTCCTCACTACTCAGTGACCCCATCTGTCCAGATTCCGAGAACAAGTTATCACTATGTTCACGTTCTAAATTCTACATACCAATTTAGACCTTAATAATGTAGTAGTCCCATATTTGTACCCAAGTCACACAAAAAGAGTGCGGGAGCAAGAGAGAGCATGAGTCACAGAAAGGGATCGGGAGCAGGAGCGGGAGTGTGGAGAGGTGAGAGCGGGCATCCGTTCAGAAGAATTGTGTGTTTTAAGTTTGTACAAGTCTCTTTTTTAGGGGAAGAGCAAGAAAGGGAAGATCAACAAGTTAGCGTAGGAGGGAAATATGTCAAAACCAAAAAAAAAAGTTTAATGGATAGATAATTTCCTGTAATTTGAATTGCTCCAACCATGTACTATATATAATGTTCATCACAAACCTATATTTATGAGTCATTTCAAATTTACAAGAAATGGAAGCCATAAAGGCACTTCAAAAATCTTAGAACTGAGTGATACCATAACAGACAATGGTGTTTCCCCTTTTCCAAAAAAAAAAAAATTTAATAAATAAATAAATAATAAAAATAAAAATAGAATCTCAACTGATATGTAGATTCATAAAAACCATTTTATTTCTATTCACATTCAAATCCACCATAATAGAATTTTGATCAAATATATAGACAATAAAAAGAAAAAGAAAAAGGAAGAAATAAAACAATTTCTCCCCTGGGGGTAGAATCATAAGGACTTTTGTATCACCAGTATAATAAAGCCAAATTTAAGACCACCCAAAACACACACACACACACACACACACACACACACGGGGAGTAAAAGCTAGTGAGGAGACACAGATTGCTGAAACTTCTTGAGTTGTTTTGCAACTTCTATCATTGTTGGCCTATCTTCTGCTGTTCTGCTCAAGCATCTAAAGGCAAGTTCTGCAAAAGCTTTCAATTGCAGCTCTTGTTTTAGTCCCCAACCCTCTCCCAATATATTGGGATCAATAATCTCATTAAAACTGTTGTGCTCAACATGGTGCTTCACACAATCTTGTACTGTAATATGTCCATGATTGCTCAAACGGTCAAGACCAAAACTGCTTTGTCCAGTCAAAAGCACAAGTAGTAACCACCCGAAACTAAAAATGTCCGTCTTCTCAGTCAAAAAACCAGTAGCCAAGTACTCTGGTTCGACGAGTCCCATTGGCCATCCAACTGAGTCCTGCACCCTTGTTTCGCCCTCAGGAATGGACACAGCATGCGAGAAGTCGAATAGTTTGGCTACATTGTCTTCACTCAAGAATATATTCGAGGCCCTTATGTCCCTATACACTATGGGTTTCGAAAATGCATTGTGAAGATATGCAATAGCATTGGCTATTTCCATGGCAATCCTTAGCCTCGTCTTCCATTGTAAAACAGGAGAATGTGTCTTAATGGGATGACAGATATTGTCCATGAGAGTTCCATTCTTTGCATATTCGACCACGAGAGTGGGAATTTGAGCCTCGAGGCAACATCCTAAGAGCTTTAGTACATTCTTGTGGACACTCATTTGTGATGCAATAGCAATGTCATTGATAACAAATTGGAGGTTTGCTTGGTTTTTGTTGAATTTCTTGATGAGTACAGGTTGGCCTTGGAGAGAGCACTTGTACATTTTGTAATCACTCTCAACTTGTGAAACAAGGCCTTCATTGTAGTTCTTTGTAGCTTTTTTGAGCTCATTGGCAGAGAAGTTATGGATAAGATTAGACTTGCCGCCAAAAGAGACAATCAACTGTTCCAATAACATTCTTCCATTCTTCAAGAAAGAGGCCTCCCTTTTCGCTTTACTTTTCTTCTTCATTCTTGAATGCAACCACAGCTTGGGTACCCAACTGGTTCGTCAAAAGTTCCTTTGCTAGCTGATCCAAAGAAAATGTTAAGAAAGTCGGGCATAGATATCATCCCAATCCAAATGATATGAGACGTCACAACGGACTCAAATTGCGGCCCAAGCGATCGCCTAGGGCCTCCAATTTAGGATATGGGGCAAAAAAAAAGACACAAACAAGTTTAAAGGACCCGAACACCTTGTGTATAAGACTTCGCATTTGAAAGTTTGCCAGAATCTTTAAAGATATGACGAATCACTTGTCCTAGCTCAAATTTTCTGTTTGAGCATAAATATCATTCAAAAAGTGAAGATATAGACAATCAGCTAATTACTAAAATAACTCAATTGAAACGAAAGGCAACACAATGTAGGCTTTATTCCATCCCATATTAGTATGTTAAAAATATTCTAAGTTGCTTATATAAACTTTTGCACGCTAACCTTTTAATGAGATGAGGACCGATATTTTCTTCCCTCTAATCTAGTTTTCTCCATTTACTTTACATGTTTTTGTTGGTTTAGTTGGATATGACATGTAAATGGGTATTTTGTAGTGTTAGTTGTATATGACATAGAAATGGGTAATTTATTTGCAATGCGTCAGATTAATTTTTAGACACTTCAGTTCATTGAATTATGGCCTTTTCGCTTAATACATGATATACAAATGTTGATTTGCGCCGTCAACGTCTCTTTCATTGATTTGCGCTCACAGAATCGGGAAGAGTTTCAAATGTTGAATTCTTTAGTTTGGTGCAGAGAAAATTGAAAAACATTTTTTCGTGTTTTGGAGAATAACTATTTTGATAGAAAATGCCTTAGGCAGATAAAGTAGGCACTTGGTTGTCAAGAGCAACAGTATTTTTTTATCACTATTCAGTTACACTATTAGTCAAAAAAATTATTGTTCAAAACTACTACTCACCCACCTTTAAATACTTCAAATGAGACCACAACACCATCTCCTCCCTTGATGAACCTCTATGATACATTATAATCAATGATCAAGATTTATTTTATAGAACTTTCCATCTAACCGTGTAGATATTTACAATCCGTGTACTCCTCTAAAATATTTACAAATTTATATCAACTCTCTAATGTTTTAGAATTATCATCTCTACAACGCTCAACCATTCTTTATAAAAATGTGAAAAACTTTAGAATCCAATTATCTACACATTCAAGTTTGGGAACAAAAAAATAATAATAAAAATCTAAAACTTTAAATTCAATTTAAATTTGTGCTGGTATTCTCATCTTGGACATTTTTGGCTTTGACAAGTAACCATGATGATTTTGTGGTATTGCCACGGGCTCTGCACAGATATCCCACTCATTGTGGGGTTGTGATTTCCAAAGGATGGTGAAAAAGGGTAGAGGATCTCCAAAAGCTATTGATTTTGCATCTCCAAAAGAAAGCTTTTGGTTGAGTGAGTCAATAGCAAAAATCATTTAAGCTTGTTTGTTTGGATGTAATTTTGTAAAGTATTTTTTAATATATATATATATATATATATATTTATTTATTTATTTTTGGGTGTGTGGTTGTCATATAATATTTACGAAGAAAAAATATATATTAAAATTTAACAAAAATAGGTGTGCTTTATTTAACTCTAAGAATAATTTTTTTTTTTCCAGAAACTGTACAAAACTCTATTTGGTTCAATTTTTTAAAAACTATTTTGTAAACACTCACTTATAAAAATGTTTCTTTTCAGATAACTGTCTTTTATTATTTTTTGAAAACTATTTTATGTTCTCTTAATTATTGAAAACTGTTTTGAAAATTACAAACCAAGCAAGTCTACAGTCAATTTTCAACAAGTTATTTTACAGTTCCTGCCCGATAAACTTGATCTCAACCTCAACCTGTACTTTTTCCAAATATTGAAAAATAAAAATAAAAATATATTTTACCTAAAAAAGAAAATATTTTCCAAAAAAAAAAATAATTCCATGACATTTTTGCAGAAGAGGACTGATTGGGTGAACTAACCAAGTTCTTAACTAACTAGACCTAGCTTTGATGTGCCTAGGATGTCAATATTATAGGAGCAGCATCTGAGAAACTGAATAAAAAATTATATGCTTTATCATAATCAGAAGAAGAGTAAAGAGAGCTGAACAAGTTTACTACATGTATGAACAAATTCTATGATCAGAAAAACACAAGGAATCTAATTAAAGCTAATACCATAGTGTCCGTTTATGTTGATGTTGAATTTGTTCTCAACTTCATTTCAACCTAATAAAGCCAATAAGGAAAAATAATTCCAACTGGGGTGAGGAAGAGAAAGTACCTGTGGATGTTCAATGCAGAATTAGTTCATGTGAAACCAGATTCTAGACTTTCTAGCTGTGTTAGAGAGAGAGAGTACTGTATATGTCATTCTAGACTTTCTAGCTATGTTAGAGAGAGAGAGTACTGTATATGTGGGTCCAAGATTACAACCACCCTTCTAGCTTACCAGTCAATCAATGTAACCATTTTCTAGATTAAAAAGGTAGATCATGTTGTAGTTAAGCAACAAATAACAGTACGCCACTTCGAACTGTATTCCTGGCTTGAAGGTGCATATGTTATGCATGAGGTCGATGGTGCTCTTCAAAAAAAAAAAAAAAAAGCAATAAATAACAATACAAACAAGGCTAATATTGTAGGTGTTTATTTTAAAAATAGAATAAATTATCAGCACAGTGAAAAATTTATTGAATTAATGAATTTATTTACACTTGATTGGAAAAAAACAAAAAAAAAATTATTTACTCAAACAGATAGAGTCCCAATTGCTAAATACCCCCAGTTATACTAAAAATATTATGCAATTCATGAATTATTTTCAGATATCCCAAATTTTAATTTCTGTTTTTTCTTGAAAAATTATTGAATGATTTTAATATTCTTAGCATACACAGTTTCTCTAACTTAAAAGTTTTTCCAATATTCCTTTTTCAGGGAATTCTCAATATTTTCAATTATAACTTTGAAAAGTATGAATTATTTATATGGAATATTTTTAATTTTCTATTGTTCCAGGTTTGGGAACACAATTTTCAACGCAGACAAATATTTTGGGACAATAGAGTAAATATTTTAAATTATATGTATATATATTCTCCAATACTTGAGAATAGTTTGAGTAGATGTGCTAATAGAAAATAAATTCCTGTTACATGATTTACATTCTCTACTATCCTAATAAATTAACTTTTTATTGACAATATATTTTTATAAATGAGATATTTTATAATTCCTTCTTACTTACCATATAATATAAGATAAAATGAAAAGGCTAATGACGGAACAGTACCACATTTATATAACAATGTTGAATCTTCTGATCTGATTTTATAGTCTTTTCTGTCGACGGATGCTGCCTTAGGCAACTTTATCCGGGAGCTACGAGCAGATATAACACATAACACATTTCTGGAGTATCAATACGTCGCAGGAATCGTAAATGCAAGAATGTGACCTACCAAAAAATCTGTATTCCATTATAATAGAAAACAAAGCCACTTCACCGCCCACTGCTACTAAATCATCACCCCCACAAGATATATACCGGTGCTTGTTGCAGCAGGAGCTGTTAAACCAGGTGCTGAAGTGTTTTCAAATACACGAGTTAACAACATTTTCACAACAAAACATCTCAAGACTTTGTTCTACTAACAACTGGGATTATAGCGATTTTTCCGTCTGTTTTTTCAATGTATTTAACGAACCAAAATTAACTAAATTCTTTACTAGGCTTATCGTGTAGAAATCTACATTGATTCTGTTTGTTGCCCTTTTCACCAACAATAACATTGCTCCGAATTCCCAAAGGACATGAATTTACAACAAGATGGGCTATTTCTATGATAGTTATGCAGAGCTTCCATCTCCAATTTCCAAGCCAGCGCATCTGGACAGCAGCTCCTACAAGAAATTCAAATATTTAGCCATAACATCCAAGCGAATATCAATGCAATCCTCCGAATCTCACATGCATAAATAACTACACGACACGACATACAGAAAATTGAGTGAGTAAAATCCAGCATCAACCGTTAATATAGCCAAAAAATGTAAAGCAAGCACCAGTCATCAGATTCTTCAATATGGAAGTACCCTAAAGAGCTAGCTGATTCACCAGAACCAATATGATGAATAGGCTTGTCAGTCGGGAAAACATTAGGCTCCTGTTGTGCTAACATAAAAAACCAACTTGGATTTATGCCATAAAGGTCAATGAGTGAAGCGGATAAGTGTAATGGGAAGGACACAGCAAGAAGAAAGATATAAAAAGAGCTTTTATGAAGAACAATTATAGAACTGCTGAGGCTGTTAAATTGGCCTGTGCAATGTAAAATCCCTATGGTACAAAAGATGGGCATAGACCAATATTACATAGTTACTGTTATAGCACCCGAGATGCCAGAGCACCTTGGCGAATCATCAAATGTGGACAATACTTGCCTCCTAACCCATCAGAAGGAATCTCCCCTGATAGGTGGGGTGGCAAAATATGAAATTAACACGTGTCCCAAATGATTTATATTAGAAAGGATGAGTAAGAAAGGGTCAAACCCATTTTTACTGGGTTATCGGGTCTCAAAATCAAACCCATTTCAGATTCGTCTCTATCATCTATGGCCTTCTGTTATACTATGAACCAGAAAATTTCTTGGACTTTCGTTCGACACTGAACTTGTCGGACGGTTGGTTGAGTCCTCAAATTGCATTTAGCCACGAGTTTGCCGACGAGGAGATCTCAAAGATTGCCGATTCAGCCTTCCTCTCCTTCTAAAAAGGCAGTAGATCCACCAGATCAAACGTGGAATCCAAAAGTTATGGCAAGGACATCGGGTATTTCAAGTTCAGATTTGAAGATTCAGTCATGCTGCTCCCAGTGGATGAGGTATTCTTCGACAAAAAGCTCATACCGTAGCAACTCTTCATGATCCGATCGGCGGTGACCTCATCGGATATCAAGTCGCCGATTATTGCAAAAAATATTTGGACAGATGAGGTCTATGTATCCTTGTTCTTTCCAAAGACACCAAAGTGTCCCTGGTAATGGAAGGAGATTCTAACATTGAATCCAAACAGCAAATGCTAAGTCAGATAACCACAAAACATTATCATCTATGGCTAAAGAAGGATGGAGTCGGGCAGAAAAAATGAAGGATGAAGTTGAGATAGATATAAATTTGATCTTCGACACG
Organism: Cornus kousa; assembly: GCA_025631255.1. NCBI lineage: Eukaryota > Viridiplantae > Streptophyta > Magnoliopsida > Cornales > Cornaceae > Cornus > Cornus kousa. The sequence goes on along the minus strand of JAOTQH010263995.1, from coordinate 1,807 downwards.
GCTTTCCCTTAAAAATGGTTGATCCATTTCTTATTTCTCTTTTTAATATTATGCAAATATGGGCACGTGTCAATTTCTTAATGTGCCACAACACCATCAGAAGAGATTTCCTTCTGATGGGGTGGGAGGCGAGTATTATCCATCAAATGTAAAATTCCAAGTTTATTTATGTCGTAAAATTAGATTAGCCCATAATCATGCAATAAAATTCCATTCCCTACTAGTATAAACATTGTGGAAATGATAAACTAGTTGATTGACTAAAAACGGATTGCTAGGAAGTTCAATATATAAACTGAGGTAAACCTGATATGTTGCTTGTTCATTGCTCTCAGCCTTCTGCTTTTCCATCAGTGTGCTTGCAGTTTGACCCATCAATTGCCATTGCACAACCTGCATAAGGAATAAGAGTTAGAAGAAGAAGGAGAATGAAGATTATCTTATAAATTACTGCATTTTGTGCGAGGATAATGCAGTTTTTGTACTTTTACGAGGAACAAAATGACCATGAAGAGTTGTAAGATCGAAAATAAGATTTCAGTGTAGATGGTCGTTAAAAATAAACAAATGTCCTCTTCCTATTATTTCTATCTTCTTCATGAAGGATGTTAAGTCCCTCTTTATAACCAGCATCTTCTTCCTTCTTTTTTTCTTTCTATTTATTTTTACTCTTCATGAACAGTGAAACGCAGCTTTCTGTTTTCTACATGAAGAATGTCCTGTTTTTTCCTTCTTTCTTCAAAAGAAAGTCTTTTTATTCAGGATTATAATTTCATGAAATTCTTCTCAAGAATGGCGCATGTGGAAATCTTATATGTACTTTTAGAGTAAAAACCTAGAGAGCGAAACACGTATCTGTTGCTTTTTAAATTTTATTTTACATTATCAATTAGATTTTAAACCTTCTAATAAATCAATCAATCAATCAAACAAATATGCAAAAAAAACATAGAGACATCCATCCTAGGCAAATTAAACTACAATGGATAGAAGTAAACCTTGTACTTTGAGACAGACTTGTACCCAACTAGATTAGATACAGTTGAGGCAGATGTCTTAGTCTCATGCCTACTTACCACTCAGGGCTTTTGATCCTAGTTGCTGAGCAACTTATGCCTGCTCTCCCGAGTTTACTCATCATTTTCCATTTAGGCAAGCACATCCTCTGATCCACCTTCTTCCACAAGTATTGATTGCCAAACCTTCACACTACAGAATGCAAGGCCAGATGCATCTGTTCCAGATCATTTTCTGGTAACCACAGCTTCTGAAATGATCTCGACAGACATAAAAATTCGCGTCCGTGAATGCAGTATGGAAAAAACTGATCAAACTCGCAAAAGTCTCACGCATATATCAGAGTATGTATGAGAAATTATGTAGGACATGTTTTCCGTTGCAGTTCCGACGAGACCATTTCAACTCTAGAAAACCCATTCCTGATCGGAATCGAGCCATTGATTTATACCCAGTAGCTCTGCTTGTGGCCAATGTCTTTCTTATACCCAGTAGCTCTGCTTGTGGCCCATGTCTTTCTTCTTCTATTTTTGTTGTTGCCAAATTCAATCATTTAGGGCCCTGAAATCACATTTTTCAGTTCTATAAAAAGACTCTTGAATATTTCAGAATTTTTATTAGTAGTCGAATTGGGCTGATTTGTGGTATTTATCTGTTCTTTTTTTGTGTGTGTGTGATTAGGTTATATCTCCGATTTTTTTCGTAATTTTTAGAAATAGTGCCATTTGGGGCCTTTTTTAGGGTAAATTACACTGACCTTCCCTAATGTTTGGGCAAATTATATACAAGT
>JAOTQH010263967.1:0-11073 GCA_025631255.1 Cornus kousa | reverse complement strand
ATACATATATGTATATATACACGCTTTAGACATACATATCATTTGTTTCATGCCCAAATCTCAACCACCTTTTCATTCTCTACCGATTTAGTAGCTCTCTCTTTTTGTTATCTGAGTTTTGCTCTCTAATCAATTGTAAGTAGCATTCAATTTTGTGACCCTCTTCATACCTCTTTAGCTATCTCAATCTTCGTCTTTTTGTTTTTTTGGGTATTTTTGGTGGATTAGTCTAGTTAGCTCAATAGGTTCTGGGTTTGCAATTAATTACTTCAGTTTTGTTACAGAGCTTTGATTTGATCAGCCATGGAGAACAACACTGCACGGCAATTGGTGAATGGGTTCAGGGTTCCATACAACACAAGCGCGCACACACAGAGTGTTGAAGCAGGTGATGAATCTGAGCATTTTTCGGATTCGGATTCGGAAAGTGGTGGTTCTGTCTCAGAGATGGATGATGATGATCCAGACTCACAAGTTTCGGACTGTGAGAGTGGCATTTCGAATGGCAACACTTGTGAGCAACATCAACGCTTCTGTGCTAATGGTTTGATCGAGGTTGGTGAAGGGGATAGGCAGCACCAACTCATCAAACACTGCTTCTTTAAGGGTTTGGGTTCGCTCGCTGCACAAACCTCTGTGGTTTCCATCCGCAAAAATGCCTGCTCGACCTTCACAGCGAAAGCCCGGCTTCATTCGTTTCGGGTTTTCACGAAAGCCATGGAGATGAAGTATGGTGGTAATGCCAATGTCAAGTATGCTTGGTATGGTGCTTCTAAGGATGAGATCACAAACATCATTTCTCGTGGTTTTGGTCATTGTGACAAACCTGAGGACAATGGGTTGTATGGTTGTGGCATCTATCTCACTCCTGATGATCATTCCCTTGAAGGGTGAGTACTAATTCAGCTCAATTAATGTCTATTTTGTGTAAATCTCTATAGGGTTGATCAAATTTTGTATAATTTTTGGTATGTTTGTTAAATTGCATATTGATTTGATATGTTTGTTACTTTTTGTATAATTTTGTATCATTCCCTTGAAGGGGGAGTACTAATTCAGCTAAATTAATGTCTATTGTGTGTAATCTCATAAAGGGTTGATCAAATTTTGTATGTTTTTGATATGTTCGTTAAAATTGCATATTTGATTATATGTTTGTTAATTTTTGTATAATTTTGTACCATTCCCTTGGAGGGTAAGTACTAATATAGCTCAATTAATGTCTATTGTGTGTAATCTCATAGAGGGTTGATCAAATTTTGTGCAATTTTTTATATTTTTGTTAAATTGGATTCTGTTTGTGTTTACAGTGTGAAGTCCACGGTTGTTGATGAGGATGGTCTGAGGCACATTCTGTTTTGTCGTGTCGTTATGGGGAAGATGGAGCTTGTCCATCCTGGCTCTCGGCAGTGTCATCCAAGTTCCGAAGAGTTTGATTCTGGTGTAGACAATCTTACATCTCCGAAAAAGTATATAGTGTGGAGTAGCTATATGAATTCTCATATCTGCCCGGAGTTTGTTCTAAGTTTCAGAGCCCCTTCTCGCGTGATGGGTGAGTAATTTGATCCCCAGTTGATTTACCTTGAATCTATGTTAATCGGGGTGTCTTAGAATTGGAATTGGAGGAAATTTAGTTCAAACTTGAATTTGAATTGAAATTTAGCTCAACAATTCTAAGGGCGCCGATTCAATGCTCCCAAACACACACGAGTATTTTAGAAGTTCGGAATATACGAAGCACTCATTTGATATGTATCTTGAATTGATTAGGATGGCAAAGGATTCAACATGCTCCCAGGATGCCAACTTCTCCTTGGCTACCATTTTCGACTCTGATAACTGCACTTTCGAAGTTCTTACCTCCTCATACTATCAATTTGATCTCCAAGCATTACAGTGATCATAGAGTAAGTACTTGAAATTGCATTTGTTGGCATAATACATGAATGCCTTTTTCTTTCTGTCCTTATTATGACATTGTTTTCTCGAAATTTGTTCTGCAGGAGCAGAGGATCTCGCGGCATGAAATGGTACAGCGAGTAAGACAAATAACCGGAGACAAGATATTGATTACAATCATCAAATATTTCAGAGACAGGGTATGGCTTCTTGTGATGAAATAGATCTTTCTAGCAGATTATTATGTGCTTAAACCATATATATATATGCTTGATGAATGTCTATTATGTTAAGTATTCAATTCACTCTGCATTTGCTTCCCTTTCTTTGATAACTATTGTAGATGTGGTCAGTTTCAAGTCTTGCCTAAATAAAAATATAGTAGTTGTGCAGTAAGAATACACCTAGCTCAGCTTCTTGATCATTTTGGACCCTATCGGGATAATTCATCACCGACGCTATTTGCCTTCTACGTTCTGAATTACTCATCTGGACCTACTTCTTTTACAAAATATGATGGGAGGACGATGATGACACCATTCCGTAAGCCAATAGGTTGTGTTGTTTCTGTAACATTAAGGTTATATGTCGAACCACTCTCATCTGTTAAAATTGTGTCACTTATGATGCACAAGTCATCATTTTACAAATAATCATTGAATGTTAAATAACATTGACGGGGCTGTGGTGTTCATGTGACCATTATAACATGTGTGTGTCACTTTTGGATGGATTGTATTGGAAGTTGTAACTTCGAAATTTTTTCTTGCTGTTGGGTGGCTCACAATTTTTAGCAGCTTCAAGAGGAATAACAATTCTGTTATTAAATTGAAGCTTAGACATGTCATCTTCCAAGAGTAATTTTTGTTAATCCTATAGTATTTGTGAATCATAATCATGAAATTTTTCAGTAGTTTCAACTTTCAAGTCAAGACTACAACATGAAAATATTTGATAGAATGTGTACGGATAGTCGAGGAAAAAAAATATGCCATGTTTTGTGCTTGTTTTCTATATGTGTTTCATGGGCTTCTGTATTTTGCTTATTGCTTTCCTTTTAATTAGTAGAAAATCAAATAAGCAATGCTACTCAGTATGCTTCATGTTTATGCTTTCTGGTTTGCATTTACCTCCATTGGCTAAGGAAGATCGATAGAATGTTGAGCAATAAACAGCTTTAGCTTAGTCAGAGCTGTAGCAGCTAGGGTGATTAATAAAGAGGAAATTTTATTCTTGTCTCCATGGTAAGACTTGTGTGTGTGTAGCGCGCACACTTCTCTGAACAAAAATATGCTTCTTATTTGTATATTGTATGCACCTTTATTTAGGGTACCTAATGTAATGGAAAAGAATAAGGACCCTTTGTTACTAATCTATTGCTAGTGGCAACACTCCCCCATATTCTTTTTGCTTGCAGTTAGATTCCTAGATTTTATTCCCTAGCTTTGATAATTTCGTATCAACGCATTGTTCCGGTGTAAGTTTGATTCTATATTCCTTTTTTTCCACTTCACTCTTTTGCTTTTCTGGTAAAAGTTCTTTGCTTGTTAATCTTATTGAGTGATGATTTTGCGCTTGGTTTTGCAGCAACTTCGAGAATCATCGAACTTTTTACCAAGCAACAGCGCAACTGTGCGCCAGCAATCAAGTGGAAGAAACAACGAATGCCGGAAAGTTGGATGAGTTTATGTTTGTTGCATGAAATCTAGTGTTCAAGTTCAAGTTAATATACTGATTAGGAATGAGAAATCAGATTAACCCAAAACAAACAAAGGTATGGTAAGGGATGTGAGCAATAGATCCTGAGTGGACTTTCCTTGTGTTCTTGATAGTAGCTAGCTTTAGTCAGTAGTATTGTAGTTAAGGGTGTGTGCTTGTGTGTTTTTTCTTTTCTTCCTGTTGAAATCTACAACCTAATGTTTGTTGTAATAGAGACAAGTACGCTTTTAGCAAGTTGATGATCAAGGAATAAAAATTGTCTTTCCTTTGATTGAGATCTCAGATGTTTTGTTTCTCAACAATTTGGTTTGCTTTGTGTGGAAAATACTCGTAATTTCGTTGGATCTATGTTTGGTAGTATGGATAGGTGTAACATGGCTCATTTGTCCCACATTTGATCCCGATGGGAAGTGATTGAGTATAAATGGGTGGATATGTATTACTATCCAATAGTTTGAACTTTTGGGTAAATGGGCAAACGTCCAGCTGTTACAATTGGTATCAGATTCAGACCCAATCCTTGATCCGGTGTCACTCCAAGCGCCCCAGTCTGGAGAGCATATAGGTTTGCAGCCTGAGTAAGTAAGGTGACTTGAGCCACAACGAGGACGTTGTTAGTTTGGATGTGGGAGAATGTAATAAGGGACATTTGTCCCACATCGGATCCAAATGAGAAAGTGATTGGGTATAAATGGGTAGTTATGTAGTATCATGCAACAACTTGAGTTTTTGGATAAATAGGTAAGCACCTACCCGTTATAATAGGTGATATGGAATTGAAATTTCAACAGTAGTTCAAATTATAAACTAAAGGTCATGTTTGGCAACCATTTTTGTTATGAATAGTAAAAAAAAAAAATTTCTTAAATTACATTTTTAAGTAGACATTTTATTTTTCATACTTACAATATTTTTTTATTATATCTTTGCTTCCAAAAATCTTATAACAAATATAACGTTAGTGTCGAAATAGTATTAAACTAGAATTGTTACTTCTATTCAAATCAAATCAAAATAAAAGTACAAAGCAAAACCCATTGCCACAAGCCCCTATTTTATTTATTTATTCAATTTCAATTTCAATTTCAAAGCCTTGGGTGGAATTTGTCTTTATTTGTCCAATTCCAGTTCCAGGGTGCATATTCCATGTTACCAAAACAGAGAAGTTGGACTGCTTTTAGTGCTATGGGTTGAGTGGATTGGACCATGATTGGGCCACTGTGACCTCAACTCATATTCTACTGGGACTAAATCAACCTATTTACACTTGGGCTGGTTCTGGGAAAAGCCTAAACCCAAGCAAATTATTAGCCTCTTCATATTTATACATCATCTTAATAATCTCACACCTTTGGACCTTTGGCTAATGTCTTGCCCAATTTGGATCAGGTTTGAACTTAATTCAAAACACACACAACAACCAGTGCAGAGAGAGACAAGCATACTAGATTTCTTGCTAGGTATGTTAGGTTGAGCTTTTTGAAAATAATTTTAAACTTTTAAATAATAAAAACAAATTATATAAAAACTTACTGGTTGTCAAAAAAAAAAAAAATTGTCTTTTTATAGTTTTCTAGAGTTATTTTTATATTTTCATGGGAGGGTTGTGTGTGTAACAATTAGGAGGTAAAAAAATTATTTTTTCAAAATTTTGTTTTTTGAAAATTGAACCAAACATGGAATTGTATTTGGAATTGGCTACAATTTTAATATTTTTTATTATTTTTTTTAAGGATGGTTGTGGCGGATGTTTTAGAGCACTTCATAATTTAGTAATTTATCACATGATACATTCCGTCCTCTCATCTCATATACACGAGTAATTATCAAAATAATTTTCAAATATAGCTTAAAGGAAGTTCGAACTCCCAACCACTAAAACATGAGGTGAGAGCCTCACCACTAGGCTATCCTCTTGGTCTTGATTAGGATTGATTTCGGCTTGCATTGATACTAATCATTAATATGGCCTAATCACAAATGCACAAATAGTCTACTAATTACAAAATCTGAAAAGTGATAAATAAGGAAATCACAGAGGGTGATTGAATTTATTCCAAAAAATTATTGTCCTTATTTATCACTTCCCTGATTTTTATAATTAATCATTATTTATGTATTTGTGATTGGACAATATCAGCCATGACTACTCACCGGCAAGTTTTGTCCTTTAGTATTCACACTATTTAGTCTGAATTCAATTTTAATAATTTTAATTTTAAAACTTCAATTTTATGCTGCCAAACACAGTTTGATAGTATTTTAATATCTTCTTACTTGCCATGTTGTGCTAATTTTAAAAAGTATAGTGGAGAGGTGATCCTTATCACTGTGTAATTCGTTTGCTCTTAATAATAGTAAAATTTAGGCAATTCTGTTGTTGTAATCTTAATTTTAGACGAAATATGTAAATATGTGTGTTCTTTACTTGTATTCTTCTTCTTATTATCTACATATATATATATATATATATATGGATAATTAATATATACACACACGCAACATGATGCAAGAGTTGTGAAACATCCAATTAGCAGCTATTCTTCTTCTAGCACAAAGGGAAAATTGATGAAATTTCTAAATGGTGGGTCCATTTTTTTTACATTTTCAAGGTTTACTCGATGGTTACGAACTCATTACATTATTACAAATTTCTTGGCCCAAAAGATATTAGATTGACTTCGCTTTGCACGGTGTGAACTCAAATTAATTTATTTTCATATTTTAATGGAAACTTCACGACCCGAGCTCATTACATATTACAAATTTCTTGGCCCAAAAGATATTAGATTGACTTTTTCTTTGCATGGTGTGAACTCAAATTCATTTATTTTCCTATTTTAATGGAAACTTCACAACCCTTCTTCGGGAAACCAATAGAAGTCATAGTGGTTTGGTATTGTATATTCGGGAAACCAATAGAAGTCATAGTGGTTTGGTATTGTAATGTATATTATATATATAATTCATAGTTAGAAGAATGTTAATTCTTGAAAAACCAATGATACCCACTTTACTTGACCCCCAAAGTTTGCTTCAGGTGTCTTCTGTCTCGTTGGTAAAGAAAAACCAATTGTGAACACAAAAGAAATATGCTCCTGATTACTTGCCCATAATAGTAATAATATTAATCATGATGCCCAATTAATTATACATACCTACATATATATATATATATATATATATATATGAGTGTACTTAACCATTTATATACATCTATTAATTATATAAGCATGCAAATTGTGTATTAACTTTGCCTCTCCATCTCATTGCGGCGTGACTTTGACAAATTGAATTTGATTAATAAACAAATTATAGTTTACTTTTGCTTCCACCATTAATTTTTAATCATTCAAACTTTTCTTTGTTATATAATAATTTTTTTTTTATTTTAAAACTTTACAGATTTGTGTTTAATTAGTTAATATTTTTATTGACGTTAATGTTGTCCAATCCCATTAAGCAACACCAGTCATCAGTGATGTCATCAGCACTACATTGTGGCCAGTGGATAGTAAGTTTAAAAATAAAAAAATGTAATAATAAAGGTTGAAATAATATTTCATTACTTGTAAAAAAAATTCAGTAAAAAAAAAAATTTAGAAACAATATACGGTTATTAAGCTTATAAAATTGTAATAACAAATTGACTAAAAAGAAGAAAAAAAATGGCTCAACTTAAAGAAAAATGTTTTGAATCTTAGTTCAATATTCCCATAGTGACTAAAAAATATTATTCTCATCTTAAAGGCTTGTTTGGGAAGTGTTCCCAAGTGTTTTGTAATGTTCCCGGACCACTACAATAGTTCATTTTGAGCTTATAGCATGTTTGGCCCGTCTTATTTTGTTCTCAACAGTAGCAGAACAACCCAACATTTCGGGCCCAATGTTGAAACAACCAGAGACGGAGGGAGTTAAGACCCAAAAGGGGCACGTGCCCCCCCCTGAATTTTCTCCCCTTCCTATATTTTATATATATATTTAGGGTAAAGTACACTAACACTCCCTGAGGTTTGGGGTAAGGACACACACATGAAAATTTAGTCATTTTCGGACAATGACACCCCCTCAAGTTTAATACAGTTGCCAAAGACACCCCAATATTAATGAATTAACATTTTTGCCCTTTGACTTTTATATTGACCAATTAAAAAGTTGAAATGACCTTTTTATCCTCAATGTTCAAACTGTCCTCTCATTCTCTCTTCCTCCTCACCGCCATATACATATACATACATATATATACACACACACAAAGATAATTATATATACACACGGCGACGGCGGCGGCGACGACGATATTGCAGTAGAGGCGACGACGGTGATTGTAGTTCCGCCATCCTCTAAGCTCACCACGCCGTCCTCTAAGCTCACCACCATTAACTCCAAACTTTTGTCCCTCCTCTTCATTCTTCGTCCCCCAATTCTCTGAATTGGGCCCACCGCTATTCTCAGAACCTCCGTGCCTCTCTCTAAGACTATCAAATGCACCACGATTGGAAACATATCTCCATCATTCGGATGGAACAAGGCTTTATTAGAAACCCAACTCTCCGATTCGTCCGCCCTCGACTGTGAATCAAAAAATCCCCCCTCTCCTCTATCTTTCCTTTCAAATCCATTACTAAAAGATGATTTCTTCGAAGCCCCCAATCATCAGTCTCGTCAACGCAAGAAGGCGCCAATTCTCTGCTCGAATCTCTGCTAAACCCTTCTTGTCTACGAGGCTCGTCAGAACCGTTAGAAGAGTTCCACCTAGGGTTTGACGATTCGTCTCTGCTCAAATAATTGTTGGAACTGTATGATTTGAACTCTGGACCGCTCCCATCTCCTCTGCGTTTTGGATCTATCAGATACCGGCATCAACTCATTGCCATCCTCCATATGATGGAGAAGATACAAACTGGTTAATCTCATATAATGGTGGCCCCGTCGTTCTAAGCATCAAGCCCTCCTTCTTAAGCAAGGGGTCTTCGGACCGAAGAAGGGTGAGAAAATCTTTCGAGGCTGTAAGCCGTCTTCCCCGGCAACGAATTCGACGATTGGAAGTTGGATTAGCAGTAGATCAACTCGCCGACTCCTCCCCGTCGTTCTCGATCAACTCGCTGGCCGGCCAGATCTACGTCATCATTAACAGTTGTCGCCATAGTTTCTCTTTCTAGAACTCTGTTTCTTTCTCGCTCTATATCACAGTGTAGATAGGTCAAGATAGCGTTCTTTGGCAGCGAAAAGACCTGTTATATAAATGGAGGCTGTGGATTCGTGTCGACTGGATCGAGCAAAACGTCCTCATCGTTGAGACCTTGGTCTTCGGAATCGTCGACGTTGTCTCATCTCACCGCCGATGATCCCAACAACCTTCACGTCGGCGATCCCGCTACGCACAGCTTTGCCAGCATCGGAATCTCTAGCCACCGTTGAAATCACCACTCTCTCCCGATTATCTTGACGGTAATGAAATAAGCATGTCACAGAGGTTACAGTGTGTGTGTGTGTGTATATATATATATATAAAGGGATGAAAAGGGTAATTTGGGTTATTTAAATATTTTGATATTTTAGAATTAAAATCAATAAAATAGTGAAGGGTAAAGTGGACTTTTCACATATTTTAAGGCTCTGTTTGAATGATAAATTGTACAAGGGGGTGTCACTGTCTGAAAATAGCCTAACTTTCATCTATGTGTCCTTACCCCAAACTTCAGGGGGTGTCAATGTACTTTACCCTTTTAATAAAGACAAAAAAGACTAAATGTATCACAACCCACAAGTCAAATTGATATGAATTCATAGTACAGTTGGGTAGGAAGGAAGAAAATTAGTTTGGTGAGAAGAGAAGAGAATTGAATGAAGAGAATTGAATGGCGAGGAAAAAAGAGAGATAAATTAGACATTTGAGAAGAGATTGTGTCCCCCTTTTTTTCTTTTTCTTTGTCTTTTTTTTTTCAATAAAAGTGAAGCCAATGCCATTTTATCTTATTTTATTTATTATGAGAGAAAAAACAAAGTGTGTTACTTATAAGGATAGTTTTGTAATTTAAAAATTTCTATAATAACTTACTTTTATGTCTTGAATCCATATTTAGAGGAATAAAAATTTGTGAAAGATGAATGATAACTCAGTCATTTTCTTGTCTCTTCCTGCTTACCTCCTCCTTATCAAATGAAAAAAATAAAAATAAAAATAAAAATAAAATATTGTCTCCACCCTCTTCCTTGCTTCCAACCAAATTAAACATAAGTGACTCACCCCCCACACACTAATCACTATACACACACACACACACAAAATAAAATAAGAAAATAAAAATCCACAGTATTTGACTAATGTGACTTTGGGTGAATCCACAGTATTTGACTAATGTGAGTTTGGGTGATTTCTTCTGTACCTAAAGTACTCTGCATACTCTAAAACTTGTTCTACTAAAGCTTTTTATAAGAAGGTTGTACAATCATTTTTCTCTGATAGATCAAGATTGATGATTGTCTAGACATATCATTTTATCATCTTCAACTATTCTCTTTTCTTCAATTACACACACACACACACACACACACACACACACACACACACACACGTGTCTTAATGAATTTAGTCCCTTTCTTTCTACTTTGTATTTTAGTTTCTTAAAAAAAGATTTGCATGCATAATGTTAGGATTTCTTTTTTCCTTCTCTTCTATTGTTAAAATTAAACTCAACTTTAAACTTGAATCATCTAACTTTTTTCATTTAAAAAAGAAACAAGAACAATTCCTTACCCCCCATCAAATTCCCTGTTCTGAATCTTAATCTTCTAATTAAGTTGCCCTAGGGTCAACCTTACGTCAAGTCTTTCACTTTAATGTTGTAACAATTCTTGTTAATGCACCATCAATTTGTATTTGAAATGGTTGGAATTTTTTTGAGTTAACTTCTGTTATTTTTCTTTATTTCCTTTCCTTCTACTTTCTTTTTTTAATACTAATGTTGAAGACTATAGCTAATTCTTATAGACACAAACAATCACCCCCAAACCATGTTCATCTTATAAGTTTTGCAACACTGGTGGAGACGGTGAACAACAAATTTCAGCCACGAGAAAGTCAATCACCATTGAAAATAGAAAAACTCTAAAGCTTTTTTTTTTATTTATTAGTTAAAGGTAAGCTTTAATTAAGAAAATTAGAATGTAAGTTTAATTCGTTTTGTTAATTCCAATCTTGAGTTTGTAACTAGAATTTTTTTTTAAAAAAATAATAATTACAAATATAATAAACGAGTATATTTATGAATCTTTAAATTCATTTGAATAAATTTGATTATAAACAAGTTAATAGATCTAAGAAGTCTTAATTTTTAACTCCACTCACTTATCAAACAAGATAAAAAAAAAAAAAAAAAGAAATAAAATTTTGTCAGGCCTGCAGGGAAAAGTGGACGGTTCTATGCGTACCCATATATACATTGAAATAAG
>JAOTQH010263936.1:0-11074 GCA_025631255.1 Cornus kousa | reverse complement strand
TAATTGTTTGATATCCCTCGGGTTTGGGCTTGGGCCTGATCAACCCGCGTCTCGGATCCGAGGGGTATCACAGGTATCTGCTGAACCGATGGTTGATTCTGAAGTACAGTTGTTACCCCTGCTTCTATAGCTCGAGTAATGAGGTCATTGAGATGAGAAGGATACTTTGGATTTCTGACCTGATCCTGAGCTTGCTGAACTTCCTCCTGCTCTTCTTGAAACTCATGCATTTGATGTTCTTCCTCCATCTGCTGACGCCGTAAGTGAAATTGTTGTTGCCTACGTGCCGCTCTCTTTTGCCTGCTGTTCTGTCCTCCTCTCTTAGCGTTAACCACCTATTAACACGGAAAGACAGACATCAGTACGATTTTAAACGGACCGTATAGGAATACAATGAATCCTAAACTTAAGCTCTAATAAAGAGAATACACTACGCGGAAGTCTTAATACGAAACATCCTAGAGACACTTGAACCTGGAGTGCTCTGATACCAACTGTGAAACCCCTCGGATCCGAGACACGGGTTGATCAGGCCCAAGCCCAAACCCGAAGGAAATATCAAACAATTAACATATAACCGAACACAGATTACAAAATGAATTTAAGAAATAAAAATTTAAAGCTGAAGGGAAATACTAATATAAAATCCTCAAACAAGATAATGATTAAGAAAATACAACTCCAAAACCTCCAAGGGTACAACTCGGGAATCCATCTAGTGGACCCCTAAGTAAATCTCAGATGATAAGTAAACAACTGGAAGTAAAATCCAAATCCAAAACATGAAATGAATACGTCGTCAGTAGAATAAATAACCGTCACTGCTCAGCTCGAACAAGTCCTAAGTTTGGAACTGTCGAACACTTGAAAAATAGAAGAGTGGGTCAGACCCACGAACAAGTTCTAATCTAACTGCAATCCATATAGTGACCCGATACGCAGATACACCCTAGATATCTCAACAATACCTATTTAGTCCATATATACATATATCCACACTAAAGGACTCTCACTAGACTACAATGGAGTCTCAACCTGAGTAGAAGGCAACATGAAAAAACGCACCCATAGGTGGGCATGAGTACCTAGACCTAACAGGGTACACCTCAATTGTCATAGCCAGCTATGCATCCCAATGCATATACGCTCCCTAACCAACGATCATGAGACTCAAGTTCATATTGTGGTACCATAAACATATATATAAAGTCCGTCTAAATCCAAAGTATGTCATTCTATTGTTTATTGAATTGATATAAGAATTATAATCCAGTTAGTCACTTAACTTACTCAGTCGATCTGACTTAACTGCAAACATAATTAATCCTGGTAGTCATTCAACTTAATCAGTCGATCTAACTTAAACATAAACAATAATTAATCCAGATAATCACTCAACTTACACAGTCGATTTGACTAAAATATAATCAGGATTCAATACTTTACAATCCTTTCCTTATTTCGTTAAGGTAGGTTCTAGCATTTTGAGCTAAACCACCCCTAATATGCCATCGTCCCAAACCGATGCATATAGTCCAGAACGTCCATGTAAATTAACAAATCTAAGCAACAGTTCAGCAATTAAAATCCAAAACCGTGTAACTTACAGAATGTGAATAATAATTCAATAATTAAAATCCCATTAACTCCATAATTCAAATAATTGTAGAATAGAGTTTCATATTTCAATAATATAATAATCCAAATTAAAATCCATGTAATTGCAGACAAGGTTTAAAATTTCAGTAATTAAAATCCTATCCTTAATTTATGTAATTGCAGAAAGGGTTTATTATTTCAGCAATTATACTCCAGAGTATGCATAGATCAAATTTATCAAATAAATGACCCTAACGTGCATTTAAAACAAGATTAACAATCATGTTATAACCCGTTAAATCGCTAAATTAAAATTATGCAATTTAAATCCTTTTCATCCATAAAAGCATGCGAATTGTTTAGATTTTCACACTATTCTTTCCATTCATATAATGGGGCTACTTATGCAATTAGAGACCTTTATTACATCTGAAGTTAATTACTAAAACCCCCAGTAAAGTCCTAAAACTATTCAGGAAAAACCAAGTGCGCAAACAGTATCCGTAAAAGTCACAGAATACGTAAAATAGGAGAGAGCCTGCTCTCGGAACTTGAGGGCAGGCTCTTAAAAACCTAGAGCCAGCTCCATACCACCTTGGAGCCGGCTCTTATGGAGTAGGAGTCGACTCTTGGTGTCCCAGAGCCGGCTCTCCCTCTCTAAGAGCCTCCTCTATCCAGTTTTGCTCCATTTCGACTATCAGCTTTGTCTCCGGCCATTCCTAATCTTCTGTTAAATTTAAACTACTAACTTTCCTCTTAAATGTATATTAACAAAAAATTAAATTGAAACTACTAACTAATTAAAGCAAATAAGACAATTTAAAATAAAACAAACAATACAATTAATTGAATTAAATAAGTAAACAAACCATTTAAACAATTAAAACTAATTTAATTAAATGAAAGAAAATAAAAATACAATTAACCATTTAATGCAAATAAACAGGCAAACAAAATAATCGATTAAACAACCAATCCACGTAAAGAAAACAATTAATCAATTAAACATAAACACATATCCACCTAAGCACATAAAATACAATAACTAAATTCCAATTAAGTCTTTTTTTTTTTTTTAATTTAAATTAGGGGTGTTACATTTTACATATGTATAATACAGAAGTATCAGAATAATCCGTTTAGAGCTATATAAATAGGAGATGAGAAAGAATGAAGGACAAGAAAAATCTCAGTTTACCAGCGTGTAAACTACTCAGCTCCAATTTTGCACTAGTTCGGCGTCTGTGTTGACGAAGTTGAGTGTAGAGGAAAAATAAATACAAAAAACTCTCTCTTGGACTCTCGCATTTTCTCTGTCAAAACGATTTTACAATCTTCAAATCTATGTCTTACAAAAATAACAAAGATTGCAATTTAAAGAGACCAAGAACATTCATACTTTGGCATGAATTAGTTTTTCTTTAAAACTTAAACAAATTTCATCAAAGTTGATCATACGAAAATAACTATATAATAATAGAAATATTAGCTATGCATTAGCCAATTACAAGCAGATGGAAATAGAAAGTAGCTGGCTATTGTATCCGAGTGTTCTTATTGCATTGAAATTCTTAAGAAATTATTTGATAAAAAGTAAGTTAAAGATGTACATCATCAAAATTCCTTCAACAAGCTAGTCTTGGACCATCACATGTTATTGTAATAACTCTTCTGTTTGGATTCAAATGTTGTTTAGCTAAATAAAAAGAAAAAAAAGGGTAATGTATTAAGGGAATCAACTTTAAACCCAAGCCCTCTACACCTAGCAAGAGGTGTGAAGCCAAGACTTGAAGTGGGGGCAATTTGTAAACACTAAAAAATTCAGATGATGGGTTAGGGCTTATAATTTGAAACATGGGCCGGTTATCCAAACAACCTAAGCTTACCATAAAACATAGGTCATGGATTAACCTAAATTACTCAATTAACCTAATCCATTTTAATGGGCAATTTTAAATTGCTAACTAACTAGTCCCACTTAGGAATTAGGTTAGTAAAATAAAATAATAATTATTCTTAATATATATATATATATATATATTTGAGATTATGGTAATTATCAAAATTATAATTGTGATAATTATCTAAAGTGACTCAAAATTACTATTTTTTCCATTCATGATGTCTATAAATAGAAGTGAAGTGGGGAAGGAAAAGGATTCCAACGGAACATTGAAATTCACCTAATCCATTTTAATGGGCAATTTCAAATTGCTAACTAACCAGGCCCACTTAGAAATTAGGTTAGTAAAATAAAATAATAATTATTCTTAATATATATATATATATATATATATATTTGAGCTTATGATAATTATCCAAATTATAATTGTGATAATTATATAAAGTGACTCAAAATTACTATTATTTCCCTTCATGATGTTTATAAATAGAAGTGAAGTGGGGAAGGAAAGGGATTCCAATGGAACATTGAAGCTTTGCCAAATTCTACACTTATTCACCACTTAAAGCTTTAAAGACTCGACACTTTGAAACTCTGAATACAAAGGACCACGACTTTCATTCAACCGTTTGAGATTAAGCTTCTACGACTTTCAATCGAAAATCAATATGAGTTTCCCTCATTTATCGGATATTTGAAGAAAGTTCATTACAGACTATTCAACATCAAATATTGAAACATTTGCACCGAATATTTAGGAGATTGAATCAAAGGACTTTCTTTCTTTGTAAAGAATATTACAGAGAATTGTACCCCCTTATCAAATATTAATAAAATTGATTATTTGTTCCACCATTTCTATTCTTTTATTGCATATAAAGAAATTTGTGTGTATGGATGCATATGCATGCACTTATATAAATAATTGGTGATATTGTTTTTGTCTTAATATATCTTATTTTGTACTTATGTATCTGAGTATTATTAAGATTTGTGATTTTAAATTGAATATTATATTTTATTATCCTATATTTTTAATATTTGGGAAATAATTGAAATGCATAAATATTTAAGGATTTTTTTTGTACTAATGAAAAAAATAAAAATAAAAATAAAATAATTAAAAAATGTTATGTAAATCTATAACAAATATGTATTATTAAACATTGCTATTATTTTCTAGTTTCAAAATTGTGACAACAACAAGTGTTAATAAACAACAACAACAAATGTTAATACAACGTCATTTTTGCTTTTTATTGTCACTCAAAAAAACAAAATTATGTTTCTATTTTTTTTAAATTGCAAAAACAGAAAACGAAAACGTCACCAACACATGTGTCAAAATTTCTAAATCAATAACATAAAACATGTTTGGTAAAAACCGTTTTATTTATGTTTTGAAAATTTAAATATATATTAATACAATTATAAGTTTTTATTTTTTTCTTAAATGATGAAATTTTTTATAAATATAGACAATAATGTACAAAAATAAAGTGAGGGCATACTCTTACCAGCAACAACTAGATCCCTGAACAGGATGAACATATCAAGGGCATGCCCATGATTAAAATATAAATAAAAAAGAAATAAATTCTCAACTCAAATGATATTTGGAGGCATACCCCAAGACATCCAACACTTCCCATAGGATACATTTCACTAATTCTCTAAGAACTCTGAACTTAGAATTATGTATCCTATCATTTCTTTCACACCATACCAAATATAAAGTAGCAGTTACAAACATCCTGACTAATTTATTTTTGTTAGTTCTTGCTGAGTAAATTGTTGAGCCAAACCCAAAATGGATCCTTCTCTTTGGAAATCCCATTGGCATACCTCAAAAAATCCATCCCACACTCAATACAAATGGAAGCTAGTGCAATTCCTCTTTTCTGCAGATTCTTACTTGTGATCACAACATGTTGAAGAACTAGGACTGTGTGAATAGACCATCTAGGTCTCCCACCATTCCAGCACAAACTATTTTAGAGAACCTCTGGTTTCTTCACTATTGTAAGCTCTCAAGCTGTCTTAAAAGAGAACTTTTTGGATTGCCACATCAACTCATCCAAACTTCCATGGATTTTGAAATCTTGTAAATACTTGAACACACCCTGCGTATCTGCATCAAACTTAGTTGCACCCCATTGCTGATCGACCATAAACTCACTCAAATATATTAGCTTGTCCCTGCTAAGTTGTCTCACACCTATATTTTGGAACCTTTCTGTCACAAATAGGCCATCACACCAGGGATCCATATAGAGCTTTATGTTATGTCCATTCCCTACTCTATATCTGCAATTTAGTTTGACAACATCCTTAATGGAGATAATGCTTTTCCAAATTGAAGAATATGAGTCTTTAGACACCACATGGCAAAAAAAAAATGAAAGAAGAAAAAAAGCCTTCTTCAAATAAAGCTACCATGCCACCCAAAGTCTGTTTTTAGATAAAACAAAGTCCCAAGCAAGCACTCATTTGGAAGCCTTATCAACATCAGCAAGCTTCCTTAAACCAAAACCACATTATTTTTTTTAAGTAGTCAGCTTCTTCCATTTTAAACCATGTAGCTTAACATTATCTTCACCATGCCCCCATATAAAATTTCTCATTCTTTTCTCTATAAATTTAATCATAGCAGCAGGAATAGAATACACAGCAGTCCAGTAATGCACCAGAGGAACAATAATAGCTCTCACCGTCTCCACCCTACCAGCCATAAACACATTCAACCCTTGCCATCAAGTTTTAGTAGCCACTACTTTGTCCATCGGATTTAGGCAATCTGTTCTCTTTAAATTTTTATCAGAAATAGGCAAACCAGGGTTGGTGAAGGGAAGTTTACCCAGCTTACAACCTAAGGCTCTGATGATGGTAGACTTTCTCTTGACAGACCTTGTTAGATAAACTTCAAATTTCTCCTTATTGACAAAAAGCCCAGAAACTAATTCACAATGCTTCATAATTCTTTGCAAAGTTAAAACAGAAGCAAGATTGGCCTTTACCACCACTAAGAGGTCATCTGCAAAATCTTGATGAGAAATATTTGATCCAAAAAGAAAAAAATAAAAAGAAAAAGTTAAAAGCTAAAAAAAGGTAATTTTCTTGAAACCCTAGGGTTAAGGTTTTGCATGCCACAGGTGGTCCGAGAAGGGGTTCATCATCATGGAGGAGGGTAATACCTCCTCCCTCCATCCTCTGACATTGTCCTCTAACCGGAATGATTATCATTCACATCCATGGTGAAGGTTTTTTTTTGTTTTTTTTTATTTTTTTATGGTAAAGCAAATACACACACACTTTTTTACCCACGCTGGGGTTCGAACCCCTCCCCTCTTCTTTGAAGATGGGGAAGTTATACCATTGGGCCAAAGGCCCTTTGGTCATGGCGAAGTTTGTTCACTCTTACTTCTTCTGATACTTTCAAGAATCTAACTTTCTATAGTGCTAGTCGTGGTTCAAAGGTGACCATTACAGATGAAGATGTGGCACAAGAAGTGGATTACTGAAAAATTTCTGTTGTTGGTTATGTTTTGGGAAAGAAACCATACTATCACCGATTCAAAGCCTTTGTTGAACGTTGGTGGTCAAAACAATTTACGTTGGTTTACTTGAAGAATTGTTTCTTCATGGTTCAATTCTACAGTGGAGAAGACATGACGGACATGGATAGCTATATATATGTGTGTGTGTGTGTGTGTGTGTACCATGATATGAGCTCAAGTTCTCATAATCGATGGTTAGGAATGTTATATTGCCCTTGGGATGTGTAGCTGGATATAAAGGATATGAGTATGCCTTGGTAGATGATGGTACTCATGACTACACGTGTTTTGCATAATGCATAATATCGTCATAAGTCTGCCCTATAGTCCAGTGAGAGTATTTAGTGTGTATCTATATGTATACTGACTATATAGTTATTGCATGAGTTGACTAAGATGTATTAATTCATTAGGTCTCTATAGGATATAGTAGAAAGAACTTGTTTATGAGCCTGACCCACTATTTATTTTTTAGGTTAATGTCAGTATTAGGTGTAGATATTGTTCGTGCAGAGCAAAAACCAATTATCATCACTCTTCCAGTCATCTACGAAGGATTCTAGTTTATATTTTTAGTATTCAGATGTAGACAGTTATTACTGTTACTTATTTCAGTTTGGGTATTTATAGGGGTCCACATAGTATGGATTTCCGAGTTGTATGATAAATGCCGAATATTGCATATTCAAGCGCCCTTATGTGCATTAGTTAAGTCCATTAGTTGATCATATTTTATATGTTAGCTTCATTTGTGTGTTTTTGTTTGCTTTCAGGTTGGTTATCCAAAGATAGTTAAAAGTGCGGTTTTGATGAATTCTTGAAGAATCAAAGCATGCCGCTGCCAGTGACCTTCACTTTGGCCTCCAATTTTGACCCTTTACATGTGCGAATTTGGTCTTCAATAAAACATGAAATATGAAGGGCTACGAGTCAGCTTTCCATAGACATAAAGTTTGCCTCAATTGGATTTGTATCCAAAGAGTTATGTTATTTTTACTCTAGGTGTGCAATGCTGAAATTTATAGCATGGCAGCAGTGAAACTCGACTTTGTTCTTCATTTTTGGCCTATCAAACTTGAGAATTGGACTTCCATTAAAACATGACATACTTACATCTTTGAGTTAGCTTTCCAAATCATCAAACAGTTTGTCATTTGGAGTTTGGAGCAGGGAGTTATGGCATTTTTACCAAAATCAGCCTGGCAACAGTGAAGTTCTACTTTGTTCTGCATTTTGGACCCACCACACTTAAGAATTGGACTTCTATTAAAACATGGAGTACTTAGAGATTTGAGTTAGCTTTCCAAATCATCAAACAGTTCATCATTTGGAGTTCAGAGCAGAGAGTTATAACTTTTTTACCGAAGGTGTGTAGAGTTGAGGATAATTCGCAGGCGTCCGCAAGAAACCCGTGGGCGCCCGCCAAAATGGGCAGTGGGCTCGTGCACCCGCGAGCGCCCGCCCTACGCCTGTGGGTGCCGGCCAATTTATAGAGATCTACTCACCCACTCCATGATTTTGCTCAAAGTTGTCCCCTTTGACTAAATGAATGGCTAGGCTTCTTTCTAGGGATTTTTGAGCCACGAAATTTGGGGTAGATGGAAGGATACGGTGGATATAATAAGGCATGTATGGGTAAGAAATGATATATCTCATTTTGTAAGGTTTTAGGAGAGGAAAACAAAGGAAGCTTGAGTTTTTGGTGTTCTTGAGCCTAAGGTGCGAAAATGGAGGGGGATTCTTCTTCTTCTCCTTCATTCCTTGCATCCATGGGTAACTAACTCCCTATCTAGGGAGGTGATGAAGCCCCTCATTGTAAGTATGTTCTAATTTTGATTCTATTTTGGGGAAAATAATGTATTTTTGTGGTTATTCCATAGTCTAGAACTTACACTTGATATAATGAACTAAAATTGATATAAATGATCATGTTGAATTTACTATCTTATCTTAGAATGTATGTTCTCATGGTTGTATGGTTTACATTTTCATGGTGACAATGAATATGAGATTGTTGAATGGTTTTAATGGCATGTTGTTGAGAAATTTGATAGACCATGGCTTAGGTTCTCCCTTTGATGGTTTATTCTTGATTTTCAGCTCCATGTGCTTTTACCATGTGATTGAAGGCTTGACAATCTCTAGCTTAGTGAGTATGTATGAAATTACACTTTAGTTTAGGTAGTTAAGCATCTAAATCTTTGATAGATCATTCTTGCCCATTGATTTCATGAAATTCTTGAAGATAATATAGTAACCATGAGTAACTACTTGTCATGGCCATCTATTTATGTTGTTTTTTCCCAAATGAATCATATTTTAGCATGTTTATATTGTAGGTGATGAATTTACTTCCCTAGTCCTCTCTGCCTAGACCTCTTTCTTTTAAACTTCTTACAAATTATTATTTTATGCAATTTAATTTCCTAATTTGAGTGACAATCCAACAAATCTCTATACACCCTTTCATCATTCTAAAAAGTGATTCTATACACCTTGGTCGCCATAAACTAGCAATCCCAGTGGTTCGACTTACTCGCCCAATAGCCATATTTTATAATAATTTGTGCTATTGCAAAGGTTAATGTATAATTGTCATACCGATCAACACTTTGCTTCTACTTTGCTCTTGTCTTCCATTCAGCTCAAGATTGCTTCATTTATGCTCTTGTTTGGCTGAATAGACTTATTTTGGAGATAAGCGCCTGAAAATGGAAATAACATGAAATTAGTCTAAGGCGGAAAAATAAGATAAATAAATGTCCTAGAATGTTCAAGCTTAACGGGTTTAAATGCACACTTTTCAGTGCTCATCATTGATCCAAACAAACCCATGAAAAATACTGATCAAAACATATTCACAGTTCGGATTCAAAACAACACATTATTCAATCATG
Organism: Cornus kousa; assembly: GCA_025631255.1. Taxonomy (NCBI): domain Eukaryota; kingdom Viridiplantae; phylum Streptophyta; class Magnoliopsida; order Cornales; family Cornaceae; genus Cornus; species Cornus kousa. The sequence goes on along the minus strand of JAOTQH010263936.1, from coordinate 1,118 downwards.
CAATTATCATTGTATATTAAATATTATTTATGCAACATTATTGAAAAATAATGAGATCCTAAACCATATGCTTTGATACCACATGTAAAATATAATTATTCGTGTTAAGCCATTCATCACAAATAAACATAAATCTCATAATCTTAGAACTTCATTATTTTCATATAGTCTATAATGCATAAATAAATACTAATTAGATATAAATACCTCGATCAATAATTGTAAAACTTGAAGAGATCAAATGCAAACATCGAGATCATTTCTGAGGAACGAATAACATACTAAACTGCAATAGTCAAAGTGTGGAAACCGATTTCTCTCTCTTGGTCTTTTGCACACATAAATATTATACGTGTTGTTTTCATTAGCGTAATAATTGATGGGATATATGCACTTTTATAATGGCAGAGAGGTGATCAGTTTTTCTTTTTAGTAACCTTAATTCCACTTTCCATCAAAGTAAGGAATAAATAGGAAAATATTTCTCCAATAATTAATTATCATAGAGGTAATTTATAAGTTGACTAATAATATAATATTAATCTTTTATCTATTTACTTAACCACTAATTAATGAAATATATCACATGTCCAAAACATGTGGGCCATACAATTAATAAATAATCTTACAATATCTTCCACTTAACCATGTGTAAATAGTATTATTATTATTATTATTTGAGTAAATTATCATATATTTGCATGCTAAAAAATCCATAAAAAAATATTAGTAATTCTTCTTTTATATTCTTTCATCATGTTAAAATCTCATATTTTTGGTGAACACTACTATGCCCTCGCCTTCATACTGTAGGAATGTTAGTTAAAATGTAAAAAGAATGAGAATAGACTAACAAGGCCCGCATATTAGTGACATTCACACCTTATTCATCTACAAGAAACGCATATTAATAAAAGGGATAATTACACTTACCTCCCCAGAGGTTAGGTGTAATTACAAGCAGTACCCTCAATGTTTCAAAAATTACACCATCCTCCTTCAAGGTTTGCTCCGTCGTAACACTTAACCCCTTCCGGTGAGGGTCAATGCCGGTCAATAAAGATTTTTGATGATGTCAGCAAATTTTGAGCATGAAGTACCATATTTACCCTTATTAT
>JAOTQH010263925.1:0-11074 GCA_025631255.1 Cornus kousa | reverse complement strand
CCTCGATATGGCCTTAGATTACTTAAATTAAAACCAAAATAGGAAAGTTGCAGAAAATGAGGAAATTATACAAAATCGGGAAATTTTCAAAATATGAAAAGTTGTTAAAAAAAACCACAATGTTGAATGCAGAACCCTCCTTGCAAACCTAAACTTCTTTGGGTGCTCCTAGTGGTTATCACTAACTGCATCACTTTATCTCCCAGCAACTTACATGCCCTATAATTGACTAATAAATTGTGAACACAAACAACCTCTAAAGCAGGAATATCAATTCCCTATGCAAAAGGGAATCGGCAGTCTGTCTCCTGACCGTAGATACAGGTTGAATAGCAATCATGCCTAAAATAATATCTACTCCTATATAAAAGAAAAAAGTTGCATAAGATTGCATTTACAGTTAATTCAGGAACATTAAATGATGATTAAATTATTTGCATCGTTTACTCTTCCATCTGGAGCTACTTCTGGTCCATAATTATATTTGACTTGTAAACATTGAACATCTAATTTTATCACAAATCCATTACAATTTTTTTTCTTTTTCTATTTTGTCTAAACCACTCATAGTTATCTTAATTATTCTATCTACACAAAATCATGACTGACAGCCTTCTCAAACAGTTGGATTCTGAAAGATTCTATGTTGTGTAAAGAACTTTTCAGCCATTTGCCACAGAGAGAGAGAGAGAGAGAACAATTAACTTTACTCTTGAGTCCAATTAGTATAAAAGAGGAGACTTTCTAGAAGAATTCCCAGTGCTACTTCTTTGTGGCCAGATCATGCAGACCTGTGTTACATAAACTCTCCAAAAGTAGGTGAAGTACCAATGTCAGACACACAATACTTAGACAAGGGTGTGAGATACGTGTCCGACTCTTTTGGTTGGACATGCACCTAAAAAGTATATCCAAAATTCCAATTTACTTTATTATTGCTTCAAAATGAGTAAAATGCCTATACTGGTGGACATTATTTTACTTCAGAAAATAAAATATAAATATTAGATGATATAAAAATTTAGCAATTAGCAGTGTCCCCTTGTCCTTCTATTTGAAGATTTAACTACCAGTGCCAAACACACAATACTCAGACATCGGTATGAGATACACGTCCGACGCTTTTGGTTGGACATTCACCTGAAAAGTGTATCCAATAATTCAAAATTTACTTTATTATTGCTTCAAAATGAGTAAAATGCCTATAATGAACATTATGTTTCATAAAGACATTATTTTACTTTAGAAAATAAAATATAAATATTAAATGACATGAATATTTAGCAATTAACAGTGTCTCTATGTCCTATTTGGAGATTTTACACAACCACACTCGGATATCTATCTGCGCCCGACACTCGTATCCGAGTCTATGTAAATTTTCGGAAAAGATCTGCATACCTCAGCCTCCTCTTCTGATGCTTCATTTGCCGCTGTTTCCTCATCATCATGTTCTTCCTCTTCCTCTTCATCTTCATCCACTGGCTCCTCAGCCCTCGTACGAGGGGGAGGCAGCTCCTCTTCCTCCCCATCAGTTTCGTACTCTGACTCCTCTCTCTCACTTTCAGAAAATTCCACTGGACGCCGAGATGATTTAACAGCTGGCAAGGATGACTTGCGAGGGATGTCTTTGTGTGCCTGCGATTAATAATCCAAAAAAGGGAACTTAATTTTAAGAGGAAAGGATGTAGTTTTCACAAATGGTAATGATAATTCCATCCATATAATTCAATAAATATATGCCTTCTTTGCATTTATAATGCGTTTCTCATTATGAGCTTCCATTTCAGGGTCTTCCTCAAAGCGAGGCCGGGCTGCAGAGCGACGAGATTCATAATAATCTGGTTCATCATCCTGATCAAAGGTTGACAATGAATAATTAGATCACACGTGAAAGCTAGACAAATATGAAAGCTATTTTGGTATATATTTGTTTGTCCCTGTTACATTAAATGATATGAACCTAAGACTAAAGATCCCTTTGCTCAATGTATCAAGATGAAGCAGCTTCCAAAAATAAAAAAATGTTTTAGAGAAAAAGCAGCAAAGAATAATGCCCAGATATGTCAACACTTTCTATAAAACGACCACTTGGCTGTTAATTATAAAAATAAAAATAAAAAAAATTGAACAGGGAATGCAAGTAACTATGTATTGCAGAACAGATATACCATCCCTAAACAGGAATAAAACAGAAATTAAATAACAAAGCAAACCTCCTCAAGTGCATCTTCCAAGAATCCAGGAGAAAGTTGGCGTTCCCTGCGTACAGTTTGTGTATACTTTCTGCTCACTTTTTCCTTCTTTCGGTTAAGAAGTTCAGTAGCTCTAATATTTTGACTTTCAGCCTACAAAAGAAAAACAATGCAAATTGGATATCCTCATCACTTGGTTAAGAAAAGAGGGAAAATACATTGTTTAAATCATTACCTTTTCCTTTTGTTCCTTTTCCCTCTCAGGGTCGATGTCTGTGACGCAGTTCTTAACCTTGTAAACCTTTTTATGCCGCGAATCAACAAGAGCAGTCAACAACCGATGAGAATTAGATGATAAGGATGACGGCATAAACCTCATTTTCCTTAGAAGCCTCCCTTGCGATTGGAGGATCCCCTGCATTGTGGGCACAGAAAATCAAGCTAATTTATCGATGAAGTTTGGTTCCATCATGCATTGTTCAAGTAAACAACAAACTCATAAGAAAACAATCCACAAGGCTTGATCCGTCTCAAAATCATCGACAAGGACAAGATAACAAGGTGAAAAAACAACAGCAACAACAACAAAAAAAAATCAGGATCTCATCCAAACATGGTTTTGAACATTATTACAAAATCAACTCAAAAGTTGATTTCAACTCAAATGTTTTTATGCTGTTGACATAGTTTCAATTGTTGTGACGGGTTACATATACAATGATAGAAAATGATTCAAAGAGCAATATTATTAAACAATAATATAGTCAATACTACTACAAAAATTGCAAGTATAAAACTAAGTATTAAATACTAAAGGAAATTAACGTAATAAGAAACAAAAACTCAAAAGTTTAGCCAAAAAGAAAATGAAAATATTTCATAGATACCCTATAAATTCAATTATTTTTATTATTATGAAAATATTTCATAGATACCCTATAAATGCAAATTTTTCATCTTAATTAATAGATTATTGCAAATTAAAGTTTAAATAGAACAACTGCTATAATCAACAGATATCAAATAAAAATTTGAATTAAAAAAAAAAAAAGTACCACAAAAAATTAAAACCGGAAAAGGTTTTGTTGAGTTTGGTTATATCTTTTATACCTCATAGTTATGGTTTCTTTCATTTTAAAGTGAAACTATTTTTATTTGATAGGAAGCTGAACCCTAAACCTCCCATCTAGGAGGAGGAGATACTACTTAACCTAAAGGCACGGTGGTAAAACAAGTATGCCGCCAGAATTAACAACATATTATGCAAAATAATAACAAAAGCAACAACAATGATGATGAAAATAAAACATTGGTCATGTTTCTTTTTCGACTCTCAACACACATCTCCTTACAATATAGTTGGCCCATTAACTCCCATAGTTTTTTGTTTTCTAATTTATTTGGTATTCATTTGTCACATAGGATACAACTAGTTTGTCTCCATTTTTTTCCCCTTCCTCCAATCCTACTTACTACATCAACATGGGGTCCTCATCTTGTTGTAGTGTTTCCTTAAATAACAAAATTAGTAATTTTGAGTAACTCTTTGGTACTGAATTGTAACAATTATATCGTTACCTTTTGCTGCTTTATCAGATTTACATTCCATATATATTGCTTTAGTTTTACTATTTTTAAAACCTTTTGATTCTGAAGTCTTTGTCCATGTTTCTAATTTTGCTGCTAAAACTTCCTGAAGTATCTAATAAAGCTATGTCATCCGCCAATAATATACACCAGGAATGTTTTCTTGGATTCCTCTTTCTTTATTTCATCTAACACTATGGTAAATGGATATGGAGTTAATACTGATCCTTGGCGTATTCCTACTTTTATAGCACTAGTTTCTCCATGTTCAGTATATGCGCTCTAGTTAACGTCTTATTTTACATATCCTGAACGTATTTTTTCCACAATATATCTTTTCCTTAATTAATATTGTTTGACCCATATGCTTAATTCACCTAAGTCCTAACTTAATTCATATATTCAGACAACCTCTCTCTATTTTTTTGCAAATTTGTACATAGCCGTTTCACCCTTTTTTGTTAATATTTTTTCATGGAATTAATGCATTTTGTTTAGCTTTAACTACCAACCTTTTACCTTCATTTTTTTTTTTTTTTTTGTAGTTCTCTAAATCCACTTGTTGCTCATCTTGCCATTCTTTGGAACTTGCTATTTTATTTTTTTATTGCATTTTGTATATCATCACTCCACCATCTTACTTTTTTTAAATAAATTTCTTTTCCTTAGCCTCTCCCAAAGTTTCCTTTGCTTTGTTCCTATTACAACCCGCCATTTTTTACCATAAGTTATTTATATTGTCATTCCAAGCCCATTGTTATTCCTGTTCATTTTTTTTCTCTAAATGTTCTCTCTTGATTACCTTTCAATTCTTTTCACTCTATTTGTTGATATCCTTTTTCTCTAAATGAATAAGCCCAATTTTCTGTCCAGAAAGTACCTTTTTACCCAGAAATCTACAGCAGAATCTGTAAGCCAAAAAATGCAGCTTGTTTACCATCAACCTCATCAACTTATGAATTGTGGGGTCTTCTCACTCAAAGGTCCTGCTCCCTTCCCTTAAAGATTTGCCTGTTTTGCCTCAAGGGACACGAGACCAAATTATATGATCTAGAATAAGACTCGTGAATTATGAACCTCTACTACAGCCCATGTCCAACAAATTTGACAAACTATGAAAAATCCTTCAACTCCTAGAACATAAAAAAATCATAAATGAAACTGTCTGGTGAGACGTACTGCTTTTTCCCCCAAGTATGACTAGCAATTATAGTGTAAATATGGATCGTTATGTAACATGTCAATGACTGTAACAGCTTTTGGAAGCCCATCCGATACATCCTGCTTTTATCAGGGAGATGATTCACCTCTGTAACATTCATTAACGTTATATAATGGACTAATTGTGTAATATAAGGGACCATGGATGCTTACAATCAGTTTGTCACAGGAAACTAACAGCCGTCTCAGCTAGTTTTAGTTAAAAACCTGCTCCTGGATGACAGACTTAACCTTTTACTTTCTTCACTGGCTTGTGTTTTCTTAGGGTTCAAAATCTGTATTGGAGGTTAGATCTACTGATTGAAGGCTAAATCTACTAAATTGGAAGTTCGAACAACAAGATATAAATTTTTTTTTCTTTTCCCCACCCAGATTTAGTCTGTGACAACAGACTACTAGTGGTTGGTCCAAACATTAGATAATCACACATAAGTCTTTGTTTGGTAAGATAATTACGATCTTATTATTGTATTATCGGTTTCTTGCTGCTGCTTCTTTTTTTTCCTTTTTCAGTAAGAGTATTTTGCTAATTGTAACACCTTTTCTATTTTGTTATTTTATTTTTTTCATTTTTATATATATTGAATGGCAAAATCACATTTTTGAGGTATCTTAATACTACGATAGAAGGTGCATAACTTTTTATGGTACGATTTTTTTATTGTCTCATGTTAACTTTGATTTTTAGTGAATATCTATAAGCTCACTGGTTGTTTGATTTAAACTTCAACTAGTAAGAATCTAGTAATTAAATGTCAAATTTGCATGTATAGTCTATCTTTGAAACATTATTACTTTCTTAGTTTTTATTAATCTATTTTTACTCAGTTAGGATTTTTGTATTTAGCTTTAGACTTTTACAACTTCCAAATGTTGTAATGGACTAAATTATTTTCATTAATATTGTTGTTTTAGTTGTAGTATTATACCACCTTTCTGCCTAAAATGTTTTGTTAATTCTCTACGATTCATCAGTTTACACTTGAAGTTGTATTTTCTAGTTATTACTTGTATTTGTCAGTGTAATATTTTTTGATAGATGGTACCTGTATAAGGTGCAACACAGCAAGTAGAATATCTTTGTTGGCATTATAAAATTGACAATAAACAATTAAAAATTTTAAAGTGTGAAAAGTTGGTCGGCACATATGTATCTTCGACATTTTAAGTGTTCGCTAGTGACAAAAAGACAAAATATTCATTGCATCAATATTTGGTTTCAACTAAATATGGGCTGATGTGTCTGCCATTATGAACAACTTAAGGAAGCCTTGTCTCATTCCATCCCTATTTCTTTGCAAAAAGTAAGTTCCCTCCATGACATTTATCGTAGAAAACATAAATGGCTAGTGTGTTGTGTTTTAGTTTTAGTTTAAGAGTTTGAAACCTATATTGTAGGTTACGACTACTGATTGGAGGCTAAACCTGTTTCCGTTACACAAGTCCGTGTCTGCAACTGCGAACCATTGTAACAACACTAGATAGTAGGGGGGAAAAAAAAGGGTGTGTACATCATTTCTTTTACATAACAGGTCTAGATAATAAAGCTTAACTGAAAAGTTTCTTCGCTGAAAAAAATTATTAATCTGAATTGCACAATGATGTGGGAATTTCACCTTGTCATGTCTAAGAAAAAGGTGTGCTTGATCATGCTGCGCATCTTGCACAGATATGTCAAGAACTTCATTCCCAATTAATAGCTGTAAACTCCCATCGGACCATCTCACAAAGCGTGCATTGCTTTCACACTACAATCAAAAGAAGCATAAAAAATAATATAAGTAATAACTATAAGAAAACTCCTAAGCAAAACAGAAAATTATGTTATACTACAGAGTTTAGAAATTCCAGCATTTAAAGCTAAAAGATAGATAAGAATTAAAAAAATCCAATACAAATAAGGAAGCAAAACTAAAAATAGTAGGCCCAAGAACCAGCACAAAACCAGCTCACTGACTTGATAAAGAGTCCTCAATTTTGCTTTTACATAATCTCTAGAAAAATGCATATTGAGCAACTCCATCAAAAATATAAAATTAAGCATAGAACTAACAAGCACGTGCCTTGAAAATGAAAAATTGCAGCTATATATCACTTGAAGTTTATTAGTCCCCAGAGTCGTCAAGACCAGCAAGCATTAATTTGCTATATGGGTATATATGCAGCCTCTTGTTCTGTGTTAAACGTGGAACTTCTGGTACAGACTTCCTTTTCTGTGCAGTTCACGAGGACTTTACAAAGGTTTGACAAAAGAAATTTGATAGCCATTAAAATCCCCCATTATTAACCAACACCACAATCACATGGTGGATTGAACAGACATGAGAGAGCAGTAACCATGTTACCGATTTCAGTATTTTCTCACAAGGTTCATATATGATTACTAATTAGTACTATGGTCCTTCTGTTTAATTTAAAATATTGGAGTAACTGGCCTAAGACTCATTTTTACATTAATAACAACCAGGAAGGACTCGTACTGGTGAACAGTTCAACAGCAAATGCAGTACAATGATTATAATCAATTGCTAGTGTATATCTATGTCATAATATAAGTGAAATAAGTTGCATTCAGGCATGGCCAAACATGGTACAAAAAGTACTTACCAAAACTATTATTACAATCTCTGTTAAATACTTTTGATAAAATGACTCAATGTACAAACAACTTCTATGTTTTTTTTTTTTTTTTTGATAAGTAAAATGCATTAGAAAGTGTTCAAAAGGGGAACGCGTCCCAAGCTGTACACAAAAGAAAGTGAAACCTATGAACTCAAGGAGCCCAAAAAGTCCACAGTATCCTCAAGAGAAGAATAATCTCTCCCCCATCCCCAGCAAAAAAGAGTACAAATAATAGAGAATTTCAGCGCCCCAATGGAAGACTCCTTCCCATCAAAAGATCTTCTATTCCGCTCTTTCCAAAGGCTCCACCAAACGCAAAAAGGGGTCACCCTCCAAAAGACTCTAGCATGAACCCCCACCCATTGGCCCCTCCAGATATCCACCAACTCCCGAGAAGTCCGAGGCATGACCCAATGGACACCAAACAAACCAAAAATAAGACTCTAACAGTCATGGGCCACAGGACAATGCAGCAGAAGGTGATCCACGGACTCCCCATTAATCTTACAAAGATAGCACCGATTGACAATGATATGTCTTCTCTTCCTCAAATTGTCCAAAGTCAAAATCTTACCCCAAGCTGTGGTCCACACAAAAAAGGCCACCCAAAGAGGTGCCTTAGACAGCCACACTGTCTTCCATGAGAAGGTGATACCATGAAAACCAGAGAGACACACAAAGAAGGACCAGACCTGGAACATCCCCTGTGCAGAGGAACCCAAGTCAGGGAATCTGCACCAGTGCCCTCCATCTCCTGTCTATACAAGAGAGCCAATAAACCAATGACGTAATCCAACTCCCAATCCTAAAAAGATCGCAGGAACCGCACATCCCAAGACAACCTCCCGCTATTAAGGTGAAAGCAGTCAGCAACCATAGCATGTTTGTCAACAGCAATCCTGAACCACCTTGGAAACAAAAGAGACAATAGCCTATCCCCGCACCAAGTATCCTCCCAAAACCGGACATTCCTTCCATCCCGAACTCTGAATCTAATATGCTTCCCACCCCTTCCCAATGGATCTCCACACCCCTATTCCACCAGCAGACCTTACTGGCCTAGCTGACCTCCCCTCTCTTTCCTCCCCAAAACGACAAGATATGACCTTTTCTCCATAATCTATGACTTTCACTACCGTACCTCCAAAGCCACTTGCCTAGGAAAGCATTGTTGAAAGGGGCCAATCTCCTAATCCCAAGCCCTCCCAACTGAAAAGGCCTGCAAATGTACTCTCATCTGACAAGATGATACTTAAACTCCACCCCTCGACCCCCCAAAGGAAGTTCCGTTGAAGCATCTCAAGTCTTCCAATGATAGAGGCTGGAATCCAAAAAAGTGAAAGAAAGTACGTTGGGAGGCTTGACAAAGTACTCTTCACTAAAGTAACTTTACCACCCTTGGAGAGATATTGCTTTTTCCAACCAGTCAATCTTCTCTCAACCCGCTCAATCACCGGGTCCCAACTTCCCACCCTCTTGGCCGAGTCACCCAGCGGCAAACCCAAGTACGAAATAGGGAAACGCCGCGTCCCACACCCTAAAACAGCAGCCAAAGTATCCACCTCCTGAACCTCCCCAACAGAGACAAGCACATTCTTACCCACGTTGACTTTCAAACCAGAGACAGCCTGAAAGCAAACAAAGACACATCTCAAATACCGCAACTAGGACACCTCTGCCTCGCAGAAAACAATAGTGTCATCCGCAAAAAGTAGGTGAGAAATATCCATCTACTGATTCGAGTCAGGGCCAATCTTAAAGCCCCTAATGAATCCCAAATCCATAGCCCTTCTCATCAACCTACTAAGGGCCTCTATAACAATAATGAACAGGAACGGGGAGAGAGGGTCCCCCTACCTCAGGCCGCGAGAACTGCCAAAAAGCCTCGTAGGAGACCCATTCACCAACACCGAAAATCTGACAGTGGAAACACATGTAACAATCCATTTCCTCCATCCCTCTCCAAACCACATCCTCTCAAGCAGATAAAATAGGAAATTCCAGTTGATATGATCATAAGCTTTCTCGATATCCAACTTACATAGAACACCAGGAACACCACTGCAAAGTCTAGAATCCACACATTCACTGGCAATAAAAGCGGAGTCCAGGATCAATATACCCCCAATGAAAGCATTCTGAGACTCAAAAATGACTCCATCCAAAACCTCCCTCAACCTAAACGCAAGGACTTTCGCGATGAGCTTATACATACACCCAATCAAACTGATTGGTCTAAAGTCCTTGACGTTAGAAGCACCACCCTTCTTAGGAATAAAGGCAATAAAAGATGAGTTCAGCGATTTTTTGAACCTCCCCATGGAATGAAACTCATGAAAAGTGCCCATAACCTCATGCCTAACCACCTCCCAGCTCTCCAACAAAAATCTCATAGTAAAGTCGTCTGGGCATGGAGCCTTATCTCCATTACAGCTCTTCAGAGCCTTCAGTACCTCTTCCTCTGAAATAGAACTCTCCAACTCATCTCTTTCCAAAACAGAAATAGAATCAAAGTGAAGGCCATCGTGTCGTGGCCTCCATCGAAGAGGCTCAGAAAAAAGCCTTTGGTAGTAAGAGACAATACCCCTTCGCACCTCCTCCTCCTCCGTAGTCAAAATCGTACCAGCCACACACATCCGCCCAATATGGTTGCCCCTCCTATGAGCATTAGCAGTTCTATGAAAAAACTTGGTATTACAGTCCCTTCTTTGAGCCACAAAGCCCGAGATTTCTGGCGCCACGAGATTTCCTCCAAAATAGCAATCTCCACACATTCTGCTTGACAAGCTACTCTCCTAATACGTTGAGACTCAGGAAGGACACCCTCTCCTTCCACTCTATCAATCTCAACAATATCAGCAAATGCCCAACTTTTCCTCCACTCCAAATTTCCAAACACCTCCTTATTCCACCTTTTGAGTTTATTTTTCAGAAGTCGAAGCTTTCCTGCAAAAATGAAACTCGACGTACCCACCACCAGGTTCTCCTCCCACCAAGAATGCACAGACCCCTGGAAATTTTCCGCTCGAAGCCACATGTTCTCAAATCTGAAAGGAGTGCAACGAGAGCTCAAACCTCCACAGTCCAAAACAAAAGGGATATGGTCCGACGTCACCCTAGCCAACATAGTCTAGACAGCATCCGGAAACTTCTCTCCCAATCTTCAGAAACCAAAAACCGATCAAGACGAGAAAAGGTTGGCATTTCCTTCCATTGGACCAAGTAAAAGAAGCTCCCTCTAAAGGAAGATCAATAAGCTGATGACCATCAATAAAGTCTGAAAAATGCATCATAGCCTGAGTCCACGGACCACCTGTAGATCTCTCCGCCGGGGACCTAACCACATTGAAATCTCCGGCCACACACCAAGGAAGAAACCACCTCCCCTTCACCCCTCTCAACTCCTCCCACAACCCATCCCTCTCACAATCATCAACCGGCCCATACAC
>JAOTQH010263924.1:0-20649 GCA_025631255.1 Cornus kousa | reverse complement strand
TTTAAAAGGAACGGAGGCTTAGTTCTTGAGGCATACACGGATGCCGATTATGCTGGGTCGATTGTTGACAGGAGGTCGACCTCTGGATATTGCACCTTTCTTGGCGGAAATCTTGTGACGTGGAGGAGTAAGAAACAAAATGTGGTGGCTCGGTCTAGTGCGGAGGTAGAATTCCGAGCAATGGCTCAGGGTGTATGTGAATTACTTTGGTTGAAGATTATCTTAGAAGACATGAAGATTGAGTGGGATGGTCCGATGAGGCTCTATTGTGATACTAAGTCCGCAATTAACATAGCTCATAATCCAGTACAGCATGACCGAACAAAACACATTGAAATTGATAGACACTTCGTCAAAGAAAAGTTGGAGAGTGGATTGATTTGTACACCTTATGTGTCTACACATGACCAACTTGTTGATTTACTTACCAAGGGGTTAAGTAGTTCAGTGTTTCAGAGTATTGTATCCAAGCTGGGAATGGAAAATACCTATTCGCCAGCTTGAGGTAGAGTGTGGGAAAATGTGTTTAATGACTTGTATTCTATACGTGTATAGTTAGCTATTTTAGGAAATTCTGTAATAGCCAGTATTCCTAGAATTAGGTTGATTCTGTAACAGCCTGTATTCCTAGAATTAGGCTGATTTGGTTAGTTTTCTATTATGTTAGAATATCCCATAAATCATGGGATCTGATATAACCTAGTTAGTTTTCCTTTTTCTGTTGCTAGGATTGATATATATAGCTAATGTTTTGTGTATTATTCAAAATGAATGAACGAAATTCTTTTCTCAGTTTGTGTCAAACACACACACACACACACGTATATATATATATCCAGAGTCTAAATTACAGTGTAAGGTACGGATATCCAATAATAAAAAAAAGGGTGAAACACTCATTATTTATGCAAGAGACATGAAATAACTGTAGGAAACTAAGAATCTGAAGTAATGACCAACAAATAGACTTTGATCTGGATCCAAAACCGTGGCAATGTTACTGCAACTTGATAATTCCGTAAAATGATGTTGAACCTTTATTTTATTTGTAGCTGACTGTAAGGCCATTGGTTGAGGGGTACTTCAGCTGTCTGTCCTTGAACCAGCTGACCAAGCTCCTCATTTTTGTTCATTCCTGAATATTCTCAACTTCTTACATAACCACTGAATCCATGAAGCAACTTGAGGAACAAAAGTCCTTATGGTGCTTCCATGTTATACGAAAAGATAACCACCAAAGTGGAAACTTTGTAGCATTGCATTAAAGATCAGCTTTCTAGTCCACAATTATCCTTCCCTGCTTGATAACTGGTTCTGAGGCACATATTGGCCATTTCTTTTGGACTAACAATGTGCCTGATGTGTTGTCATTCCATCACCAAATTTCATTAACTTTCACTTAAGGCACCATAAATGCAAGTTTCCCTCGTGTGAACTGTTTCTCTTAGAGATTTTGATGATAAGTTTGAATCATAAGGCTGTTAACTTTTTATCCTGGTAGGATTTGTTGTTCTCTTTACATATAAACCAGAACAGGTTCCTATTGCTTCGGTTCATACAATTGTACTAGAACACTTGTTCATCCTTCTTGCCTAGTCTTCTTGAAAGTTCTTGGATAGCTTCTTGAGGATAAATTAAAGCCAATCCATGGAAGTTTATCACTACTTGAAAGTTCTTTTGTCTGGACCACTCTTGGGTAGCTTTAAAACAAATTTGCTAGTGGAAGGATAAAGGAATTGGTTCAATACAGTCATGAAGGCAGTTTCAGTGTTGAAGAGATCGACATAACAAGTCATCCATACAAGCCTATGCATGTTTTGAAGGCGGCCTTTGAATTGTCACCTAGTTTGATTCGAATTTGATGGTATCTTTGCAGATATTTGAATACTTGCAAGCAGGTCAAACGTATCATTTTCTCTTGAAATCATGGGAATTGGTACTTGATAGTGACCAACACATGTTATCATTAATTGGTACTTTATAGTGATCTACTCATATGCCATGATGGCGCGACTATCTACACAAATGTTCCGTGATCCATCACTCTTTGAATTAACAAGGTTAGTTCCACACATGGTCATGCCTTCTCTAACGTACCTTTTCTCTAACAACAACATAACATTCCATGCAATTTTTTCTACTCTTTTGGTTTCACATATGGTAATGAGGCTTGTTGGGTAGACTAGAACCCCAGAATCAAGTCTATATGATGTCAATGTCTCTTAAAGAAGGAAGCCTAGTGCCTAATTCATCAGGTGTAACATCTTGGAATTCCTCCAAAAGAGGCTTCAACTCACTAAAGACTTCTGAGGACTTTTTCTTTTGCCACCAACATGCAAACAACATTACTTCACTTTTTGCTGCTCACCTCTTGTAAAGGCTTGGGAGCCTTATATTCCTTAGTAAAGAAGAATTCCAGTATTTCATCCTGAAGGTGCATGTACTCTTGTGCCCATCATGGATGACATTTCAATGATACTGCAAAGAAATTCCTAAAAGAGTTAGTAGCTGATATCTATAGGAATTGCATCACCCCAAGTTTGGCCTCCATAATATTTACCTAATTTCTTTTTCTTTAACCATGCAATTGAGTTAGGCTTTGGACAGAGCTGAGTCTTTCGGTAAGGCACGGTCATCATACCTCAAGAAAGAATATTTTCACAACTTCCACTATCAACAACAATGGTGAACACTTTGTCAGTTTGTCATTAGATCTGCATCAATTGAAATAGAGCAAATCTACACTAGAATCAATCCTCATGTTGCATTTCACCTTCCGAATCAGACATAGGCTAATTGATCCATCACACATTCTTATTAGATCTGCATCGCTTGAAATGGAGCAAATCTACATTAGAATCAACACTCACGTGGCATTTCACCTTCAGAATCAGACATAGGCTATTGATCCATCAAACAGTCTTCACTATCATTTTTACAAATAAAATTCACATTGCATTTTCGGACACTCATTAGGATGATGACCAACTTGCCCACATTTGAAACAAGAAGTTGGTTGATTGGTGCTACCGATTTGGTTTCCCACAGGCTTCTGGGGATTGGTCTCTTTAGGTTCTTACTGAAGCTTCTTGGTGTTGAACTTGTACCTGCACCACATGATAATTCACCTCTGAACATGGGTTGAGACTATGAACATCCACGAAGATTTGCCCCAACTTCGAAGGTCCATTGATAGGTATCATTATCTTCACTTCATCATGACTTGGTGCACTCAGCCTGCCACATTCCTTGCCGCTAGTTGCTTTAGTCATTTGAATATCTTTATGTGTTTTTAGCTTGTAAAATTCTTTAGTTTTCTCCATCACACTCCTGAGATTTTGGTGAAGGTCATTGGTAGGAGAAAATTAGTTTGAGCAAAAAGCCCAATGGAAGGAACTTCTCTTCAGCCTACACTTCATTTTTCCAAGAAGAATTTGAGGCTTTTCTTCGAAGTTCCAATCTCTTGGACCTTTCCCAATATGCCGAAGCATAGTCACATGGGTAGGATGCATTAGTGATTGAATGCATGCTGTAAGGTTTTCATTTAAAATCATCATCATATTTCTTGGGCTGCATGCATTGTCAGTATGAACTTCTCTACTGTAATTGGTGAGGGATGTCGTCGTCCTTTTATGACCCCTACTTCAAACATCCCTTACTCGTAAACTATATATTTATATTAATCAAGAAAAGAGAAGAAAGAAAATCTTTCGAATACCGATCAAGATACATGTAATGCCTTAATTGTGACATTTATTGCTTCTGTTTCTGTTAGCATTCTTTGGCTGATTGTCGGTGACAGTATTATTCCCTCTGCTAGTCATCAAAATTTCAATGATTGGAGTATCAATTGTTGAGAAGTTGACCTGATTGTTTAATTCAAATGACACAGGAAGCATAGAGGATTGACACCAGATTAGTTGCGAGTGTCAAGTAATCTGATTGGCACCATCGGAATGGCATCAAATTCTCGAAAAAGTCAAAATCATTGGTGTGCACCATAAAACAGAATTTAGAAAGCAAAGATGAGTCACTGCATATATAATCAGGTTGAAGATTTGATCGAAAGAAAAGCAATCACTGTGCCAGAACTCAATCTAATATAAAATTTGCAACGTGAATGGAATTGAGTTCGCTTTTCATTTTTATAAATTAAATCCTCTTACTGTTATTTAATTTTGTTATTTTTTAGCTAATCTAATTTTGATTCCTGACAACTCTAGTGTCTAAGAGTAGCAGATCCAAAATTATATGAGATCTTTCATTGCCCTTGAAGTGGAAGTTCCTTGGAGACATTGAATGAGGAGAGTATAAACAAATGCTTAACAGGTTTGATCTCAACCTTCTTATGTAATCAAAATCGAACGATTGATACATTATTCAAAATGAAGAATTGAAAATTATGTACAGAGTGTGGACCGTTGTCAACATCCCATGTTTCCTTGGTTGAAGGCATATTCACCAACTGTTTCTGGTGAAATCATGTGACTTTTTGAATTTTCCCGCCAGTAGTGAGTACTGAATTTGAGATTTGATTTGGGGTTTTCTAAATTTGATTCTCCACATGAGTTTCTGGCTCAACTCTGTTGTGAATAATCTAACCCATTAGAATAACTAAAGAGGTTCACCTGCTTTGCTTAGTTCCTCTATGTATTCCTTTGAAGTGTTGTGAGTAAATTTTTTATTTTTTGGTTGTAAAATTGTTGCTTTGTTTCTTGCTGCTGTAATTTTTTTTTACCTCATTGTTTTACATGGAGGCATTTGGTGTTCCCTGTAAAGGGTGTTCCTTGATTTTCTATACATATTTTTTTCTCTCTCGAAATTTTGATTCTTGATTTGACGCTTTTCAAAGTCACCAAGTTAGAGGTAGATAAGTGAAGTGTTTCCCGTAAGAATTGAATTCCTCACGTACTAAATGCAAATTATGTGAGTGGAGTGATGAGTCCCACCATGTAATGTCACCATGACTTTATTAAATGGGATTTACCACACTTTTTACTAATTCGATAATTACCAAATTCGATCCGTAAATCACACCTATTAAGAGTTTATTTATTTTAACGCCGATAACTTAAACCTTCGGTAATCTATATTCTCTTATTTTGTTCGTTGGTGGAATCGAAGACTTTGGGTATGTTTGGTATAGAGGAAGATGAGAAGATTTTCTTATGATTAAATTTAGTGTCACCAACAAAGTTATGGTTGTGACAGCTATGAAATCATTAATCATTCTAAAGTAGAAGTTATTATAATAGATATATTTTGTTTCAATGTCTCACGTGGTCTTAATTATGCCAATTTTTTAAATCCTTCTCTCCAACAAAAGAGGGCTAGACCCATATAACCTTATCCAACCACTTCAATAAAGCTAGGGAAATTATTTGGTAGGTGTCACAAGACACATCGACATTTATGGCTCCATAATTTATACTAGGGTTAGGATCACCTGCTTTTGTCTGCCAAGATTCGAACATGGCCTTTTGTGTACAGACCCAATCACATTTCGGGGTCTCTTCAGACGTATACATTTGATAAATGTTGAACCACATGGTGTTTATGTATATATGAGCTAGTGGGTCAATAACATTCATCATTTTATACTTGGAGCCCGTTTTTAAGGCACAATGTTTTACATTTTTCTAAGAAAAAAATATAACTAAAGCTTGGACCCAAATCCCTTTAAATTCCGAGTTAGATAGTACCAAATTTGATGATCCATATAGGGCACGGAGTACGATATTTACATGTATTATATATAATCAATAATCTTATCAATAGCACAACCACTTCAAAGTGAGATATAAATAATGTGTCCAACACGATTGAATGGGCAAAAGAAGCAACCAAGCAACTTCCTTGAGTATCTTTGTACTGCTTTACAATACATAAATATCAGCTTCTCCAACAAATGCACTCGCAATATAGTATAAACTATAAGGTATACCCTATGCTATAAGGGATACCCTATCTTCTTGAGATCTTCTTCTGATACTGTTGGTGGTTTGTTTCTTTCTTTTTTTTTTTTTTGAAAAGATTTGTGTTCTCGCTTTTCTTTCTCTTTTGCCCGACTGTACAGGTGCATGCACCTCCGGACGGGGGGCATGATACTTCAAGATTATATGGGCATAAAATAGAGTTATATATAAATTTTAGGAATTATTATGTGTGTGTGTATATATATATATAAATGGAGTAAAAAATGTTTGAAAATAAAAATGGAGTTCACCAAAATACAGACATAGACATGAAATCATCATATTCATTTGTCAAAACTAACCTTATTATTTTCAAGTACCACTTTTGTAGATGTAAGTGTGCACAAGGATACCACTCTTGTGTACACATGAACCATTTTTTGTGCAGATCATGTCAATAAAATAAACTGTAAAAAAAATAAATAAATGTCCAAAGATGATACATCATATTCATTTCTCAAAACTAACCTTATTATTTTCAAGTACTACTTTTGTAGATGTAAGTGTGCACGAGGATACCACTCTTGTGTACATATGTACTATTTTTTGTGCAGATCATGTCAATAAAATAATCTATAAAAAAATAAATAAATGTCCAAATAAAAGGTGATAAGTAAGAATAATTTGGACAAATGAATCGCAAGTGTTTTTTCCATGGCTCTATTATTTTTATAATTTTTTTTTATTTTTTATTTTTTATTATTATTAGTATTATTTTTAATGATTGTTGATCCCCGATTTTCACCTTTTCTATTTTTTTTTTTTTTTTTTTTTTGTTTCTACGAGATGATCTAATATACCATGCTCTTTCAAGTGTGACTTCCGTTTAGGTGGTCCAAATTAAACTATAAGGAATACCCTATACTACAAGGGATACCCTATCTTCTTGAGATCTTCTTCTGATACTATTGGTGGGTTGTTCCTTTTTTTCTTTTTTTTTTGAAAAGATTTGTGTTCTTCCTTTTCTTTCTCCTTTTCTCGACTGTACGGGTGCATGCACCTCCGGACGGGGAGCATGATATTTTCAAGATTATATGAGTATAAAATAGAGTTATATATAAATTTTAGGAATTATTATGTGTGTGTATATATTTATATATATGGAGTCAAAAATGTTTGGACAAAAATGGAGTTGGACCAAAATGCAGACATAGACTATTTTGTGGATGCAAGTGTGAACAAAGATACCACTCTTGTGCACATAGTATTATTTTTTGTGCAAAACATGTCATTAAAATAGTCTGTAAAAAATTTTTAAATGCCCAAATAAAAGTTGGTACCTGAAAATACTTAGGATAATTTGGACAAATGAATCATAAGTGTTTTTCCATGGCTCTATATTTTTTTTTATTTGAATACTGGAATGTTGATCCCCGATTTTCACCTTTTTTTTTTTTTTTTTTTTTAAAGATGATCTAATATACCATACTCTTTCAAGTGTGACTTCCATTTAGGTGGTCCAAATTAAAATAACCAGAAAAATATTGCATTACTGTCTGAACTCCAATTTTCAAAGCGATTTGGAATATTTGCTTGTAAGAACAAAATTAAAAGACAATTATCATACAAAAGTTTCTAGATATTCCAAAGTTAAACTTACCACATGGATCCAATAATGAGGTCAAATTAAGAATTTTTTTAAAAAAAAAAAAAAAAAAAAAACCAAGTGTGCCTTAATTTTTAATTAGCTTGTCAAATGATGGTAGCAAATTGGATTATTATAATGATCATAGATATGTACAGTCGAGAAACACTGCTAGCTTTAAATATATTAATTGTACGTAAGTTGCTGGTCTATCAGGACCACAAGTGTGAATGACTCGATGGAGATGAGTAGGGTATCAGTTGTACAAATGTACAGTGCTTAGAAGCAATTAAGCATTTAAAAAATGGCTAATGAGGTCACCTCTTATATCACCCTTGTCTATGAAGAGATTGCAGAGAATCTTGGCATGTTATTGAAGATTTCATAAGCCAATACAAGCATATTTTCTTCATTCTTTGCCACCTCCATTGATACATGCACCAAGAGATTGAGAAGGGCCTTAAAATCTTGAATATCTCTTAATCTCTCTCTCTCTCTCTCTCTCTCTATATATATATATATATATATATTTATATATATGATGTTTCCTTTACACCGAAGGGATGAGCTGGTTTTTCAGATCCCCTCTAATATTTCAAACCAACAACAGAAAATCCAAGAAGATCTGATCAAGGGTCAATCTTTACTGCAGGAGGGCAGTAGCCCTACCAACAGCGTGGGTAAAAGGCAGCGAAAACTATTTCATATTGGAGATGATAGCACTGATCATAATGACAAGCAGAAAAGAGTTACGAGGAAAGAGATTGAAAAGCAAAGAAGGAAAGAAATGGCTGACCTTTACGCGTCTCTTCGTTCACAACTCCCTGTTGAGTACATCAAGGTGAGGAGCCAGACAGTGTTTTAGTTTTCCTAATTTTCCCCCATGGTTTAGTTTGATTTATGGAACTTCCTAATTATTATGCCACTGCAATTGCTGCTGTTTCTTGAATGTCTTAATTAGAGAGAGATATTATACTTCCATTACCTCTATATATCCTTTATTCTTTCTGTGTGTGAGGCATTGGATTGTAATTTGATTGGTTTATAAATCTATTCATGATTCTAGGGTTTTGTAAATGGTGTTTCAGGGAAAGCGTTCAATATCCGATCACATGCATGGAGCTGTGAATTATATAAAGCTGTTGCAGAAGAAGATCAATGAACTGAGTATCAGGCGAGATAAGCTAAATATGTTGGACAATTCAAGTGGTATTGGTTCTGCAAGTGGAAGCTCAAATAATAATTGTTTGCCTAATAGTGTCATGGTTAGCCCATGCTTGGGTGGTCTGGAGATTTTGATCACTTGTGGCTCAAGTGAGGATGTGTTTCCCTTATCAAAAGTGCTTCAACTACTACTTGAAGAAGGTCTTACTGTCATTAGCTGTGTTTCCTCTAAAGCACATGAAAGACTGTTTCACACAATTCAGTCCGAGGTAACTAGTGCCACTGATGATTCATTCATTTCTAGGTTTAGGGTTTTCTTTCAAGTTGTTTAATAAGTGGAAGAGCATTCTTACCTCTATCTTTATGTACTATCCTTGCAGGTGAGCGATCTGACGTGCATTGATCTATCTGTGCTGCAGCAGAAACTGACTGATTTGATTAGCATGGGTTAAATTTCCAGTAACAATTAGTCCAATGGTATAACATCTCCTCTTTCCAAGGGGGAGATGAGAGGTTTGAGCCCTGTAGTAGGAATTTTGTGAAATGTGTCTGTGTACTCACCTAACCCCCCCCTCCCCCCCCCCCCAAAAAAAAAAAAAAACCGTTGTACCTGTCTTTTGGAGACTATCATGTGTATAATCTGATCCAATATAGCATTTGAAAACTAAATTTGAATTTTGTGTCTATAAATCATAGCACATATCCATATCTCATTCTTTGCAGGCACTGTTTCCGAGAAACTCCAATGGAAAATGAAGATCTTCTGATCTTCATTCAAAACCTTCTTGGTTAATAATTCTAAAGAGTGTATACAAAAGATTTTCTGTTGAGGGTTTTTCACAATGCACCTTTGCAAATTATAGAGTGAGATTGTCGGGTTGTGCCTTCAAATTTGCTTGTTCTTAAGTTTTAGTATGATCCTTGTCGTCATCTTCCAGCTTGATCTATTCAACTGAATTGAGAAGCCACTAAGCCAGATGCAGACATACCTTTCCCTGCTTGGATGATACAGCCCATTTGATGATCCCTTCATGTGTAAGTATGAGACTCTCACCATTTATAACTGTTGAACATACCTTTTCACTCTTGTTTTGTTTCATTTTTAAGTCAATTTCAATTTAGTAGAGTTGCTTTTTTACAATCACCAGCAAGTATCAGCAATATCAATGATATATATATATATATATATATATATATATAAAATATATTCCTGGTAAACAAACTATATTAACAAAAGATGGAGGGGAAAGTTGCTGTCATGTTATATGCATGCCTTGTAAACTCATATAGTTTTCTCTAGTGATGAACTAATAAAAATTCATGATTCCTTGCAACTCTTCATGAGTTCTAATTAATTACAAAAGGTTGCAATTCTATATAAATTTAAATAAAACAAAAAGCCTGACAATGTTAGTCTTATTTCTGTGTATATAGTACTTGAAATATTGAGTTTTATCTCCAAGAAAGGTGGCGCTGCTGTATAACCAGCTCACTTTGTCACATTACTTATAGTATAAACTTTGATTGTACAATATTAGTAAGAATCTATAATGTGAGAGAGTATTCAATACCCGGGGTTATTTACACGTGGTACTCTCTCCCAATCAATGGTAATGAAAACTCTCAATTTGCATGCCTTGATACAAAGAATTGAGTAGTTTTCAAGGAAAAGCATGGCTATGCCTATATTGGATACGGATACCACGTGTACAGTACCTCCGGATATTGTATACTTTCTCAATGCGGTTATTTGCTTATGGTACTTGAGGTGAATTTTATTTCCAAGAAAGACAGCGCTAGCTGTATAATCAGCTCATTTTATTACAAAAACAATCGACTCTTACTTTGCATATTATGGGAAATTTGTTACATCCAATATATGGGAGGTTGTGGCTTTAAATCTATTGCATTTCCGCCCTAGCTAGCTAGTTGATTAATTACACCTTATGCAGCATGCCTTTTTCTTTGAATATAAAGCACATATGAAGATTTGACATTTATAATTTCAGAAAGGAACATTTGTCTACCGTGGTGTATTTTTTTCATCAGAGTTACATTAATATTTAATAACAACCTTCTAGGGTATGAATGTAGAAGCATTACCCATGCTTAATTATTTATGAACAGCTAGCTCTTGCATATATATGAAGCAATAGTGGGATGTGCAACTTATATTAAGATTTTGGCTTTGACTAACCATTTTTCAATCATAGCAGAAAAAGTTCATCTAATTTCAGTTGTATACCATGAAAATTAGTTCTCATGGGAAAATTATATTGGTAACCATGTAGAATATGATGGACATATGCAAATTAAGCTATTGATTACAAAAAATATGATTTTTGTGATGTTGTGGCTCGAATTTTGTTTTAGCCTGGGTAACAAGACCCGATTTCGACTGAAATTTTTTTGACCCACTTTTCTCTTGCACGTCTTGGACTTGTTTAGGACTCTCTTGCTAGTATATAATAAGGGGGTTTAAAATTTGGAGTGGGATATGAGAGAATACTGAATATCGCAAGAAAGAGGGTGAAGGAGAGCTAGGTTTCATGTTTTTTGGATAGTGAAATCTTTCCCCAAATCTTTATCGTGGATGTAGGCTGTTACCAAATCACGTAAATCATTGTGTAGCGTGTTTACTTTACGGAGACTTATGCCGCTCTTTATGTGTGGCATGTTCATGATTCTAGATTGTGTTTGTGATTCTTGATTGTGTTCTTGGTTCCCGGCATTCGTTGTAACAACTTTTTTATTTTTTATTTTTAATAATTTCAGCGAAGTTCAAAATCTGGTGATGCAAGGGATATATGTCATTGGCTACTGCACAGAGATGGCTCATGGACTCCGATTCCTTAGGGTATATCTCATTTTGGTGTTGCTACAGCTAGTGCTTCTTTGTTGTTTCATTCTGTTGATCTCACTTTGCCGTTGAACATTTGCTCACGGCTCATTCTGTAGCTTTTAATTAATATTTGAGCTTTTGCCTATAGGCTTTGTTCCTTCTTAGTGGTTAGAGGGGAGGGGGAGAGTGTAAGGCTTGAACACGAATTTTTGGATATGGAGAGCCTTAAATGTTTTTCTTCATGGGGGCTCATTTTTTTCCTCATGGGTGCTTAACATTAGTTTATACGGTGTCTGTTTTATTTGTTTGGGCGAATGCGGGCACTGTCAGCCTTGATCTCACTGTGTGTACACAATATATTGTCACCTCGCAGGAAGTGTGTGTGCAATTGTGGCTAGCATTCCTCTCTTAATTCCTTGATAGGCTTTTGATGTATGTATATTAATTTATTTATTGGTAAGTGTTTGACGTATGGAGTTTAGTCCAAGTCAAGATTGACAGGATCTTTATGAGTTGATCTTTAGAAGGAAGCTCGGAGGCTGGTTCAGTGTGATTTATTATTGTAGAGGCAGTTGGGTCACAAGATCGAGTTGTGTTTTCCTTTCTTGTATGAGAAATGCTAGAAGAAAGGAGCCTGATCAAATGCAAGTAACCCTAATCATATATGGACCACGTCACTTACAGCTGTTTGGAAATTTTGGTGTCAATTTGGTTATTTGCAGCACCAGTACTCAAGATTACTACTACTACTACTTCACATGAAAGCAGCCAGCTTCCAAATGTACATTGGAGGGGGCCGGGGCAGTCACTAGCTAACTTTGAGTTTTGTATACCACTTAATTGAAAACGGTTCCATTGTATTTTCATTAGCCTCCTTCTTACATATTTTATTGGATTGTGTGTGCTTATGTACGAATGACAAATTTCAAATCCCATTCAACTTCTTGTTTAGCACTTGTAATTCTGCAATTTTTTGTGTGGAATTTAGCTTATTATGAGTTAATTAGAGTCTGTAATTGCCGCCTATATAACAGGCCTATATATATATATATATATATATTTTTTTTTTTTTCCCCCCCTCTTCATTAAGGTAAATGAGTTGTATAGATGTAAAGAGATTTAGATGTGAAGGGAAATAACCCCTAATTACAAGAGGCCAGGTTCAAAAGCTGCCAAAACAAGTTTAGAGAGCCTAAAGCCACCAAAAGCACAAAAAAATAAAATGCCAGCTATGCACAAAAGCTGGTGAGAACAATTAACAAAAATACAAGGAAGAGCAGGTGGGGCTAGAAGACCCAAACACCACAGACCAGAGCAGATCTCTCTGAGAGGACCAAGATAAGACTAAAGCCCATCAGTTCAGAAGCAACACAACAAAAAGATTGACGAATGAGCCCTTCCTAACACTCTAGCTTTCCTCTATCTCTAGACTTCCCAGATAGAGTACACAGAGCAGGCAAACTATATATATATATACAGTCTCTGTATAGGTTCTGGGTTTTGCAGGACAAATCAATGGACATATGACGAGTGAATGCTTAAACTGAAAATGAGATGATATTTGATTTTTTTTTTTTTTTTCATTAGATTTTTGGATGCTTCTCTAATTAGAGATTTCCATTTATGGCTAATCCTAAACAAGACATGAACATGCATTGGCACAAAAATGGGTAAGCGCTTTTTTTATATTCATTTTAAAAGTGATATTACACCACACACACACATATATATATATTTATATTTATATAAATAATCGATTTGTCAATTTTAATTCAAGAAGTACCTACCTGAAGCCAACGACTGCACGTGCACACCTTGGAGCACTTAATAATGAAAAGAAAAAGAAAAAAAAATGTATTCTGCGTGGAACACAAGAATTGAGAAATAATCAAAGAAGCCCTCCTCCTCTCTGCCCCCAAAAGTTAAACCAAATATTAAGAAGAAATTCCCTTTCAAAAATAAATAAATAAATAAACCAGATAGTACCTAAATGTAAACAAATTTAAACTTTTTTTTTTTTTTTTTTTTTTTTTTTCCAAATTAAAAATGGTAAAATTAAAAATTAATTTATAAAATATTAACGTGTCATTCTTATTTGGTGGTAAATACTTAGTTCATAAAGTCGTCACGAAGTAGATGGGTGCAGAAAAAATAGTATTTGAATGCACAAAACCGGTGCCTTACTTAAAAAAGACAAATTGGGCACTTAAAAATAAATGCACAGTGATTTTTCTTCCCCACATCAACAATTTTGAAGACTTCATTTATTTTTTTCACGGTCTTTCCTCTACCTTTTAAGTCTTTAGCTTTAAAGAGTTCATCTATTTGAAAATTCAAAACTTCCGCTCCATGCGACCACAAAAAAAAAACCCTAAATTCATGTATTTGTAATTTTTCCTAAATATTTCTCAGTAATGCCTGCTCAAAACTCTTTTGGTTTCACAGTATGTCAGTACCCGTAGCTAAAGAAAATTGTGTGCGAGGAGAGGCATCTTTTTAAATCCTTTCCAACAACAAAGCAGGCCTAGACGAAAGCCAAAATAACCCACCCTTATTCCAGCTACAACTTTAATAAAGCAAGGGAAATTATCTGGTAGGTGTCATCCACATCCACATTAATGGTTCTGTTGGGATTTGTATCTCCTGCATGTGTCTGCCAACCACAGCCTCATGTGTGCATACCCAATCACATTGTTCGGTCTCTTTAGAATTGATAAATGTTGGCCCACATGCTCAATATATCCAATTCTATATACTTGGAGTCCCTTTTTTTAAGGGACATGTTGGTACAATTTTCAAATCCATTTAAATTCCGAGTTAGAGATGGTACCAAACATGATGATACATATAGAGCACGGAGTACTATACATTACGGAGTATTATATAATCAATATTCCTATCTATATATAACCTACTACAAGTGATATAAATAATGTATTGCTTTACAATACATAGTATCAACTCCTCCCGTTCATGGACTTGCAATATAGTATACTATAAGGTATAACCCTATCTTCTTGAGATCTTCTTCTGATACTGTTGGTGGGTTGTTACTTCTTTTCTTTCTCCTCTTCCCCACTGTACGGGTGCATGCACCACCTGATAGGGAGCATGGATTTTTTTTTGGAGATTATATGGGCAAAAATAGAGTTCTAGATAAATCTTAATTGAGAAAAATGTAACACATATGAAAATGGGCCCTATGCGCTGACGTGGCAGTGTCGACAGGGCCAAGATGCTGATGTGGCAGCTGGCCGATGTATCTGGCTTGGTGAGGCTGACAGGTTTTTGGTGGCATTGGGACGGTTTGAGTTTGAACTTTCTCCTAAAATGACCATAATTGCAAAAAGAACGGTTAGATTACAAGTTCATCATTTTACCCACCACTTAGGTTTCTTATATACTACCAATTACCATTTATGATTATACCTTTCATATTACTATCTATCTATAGGTTACTTATTCATCGATTACTCACCTACCTAGCTCCAATTCTTCTCCACATTTATGTAATCTTCATTAATTCAATACAATATAATATTTTTTCATTTTTTTAAAAAAAATTTCTAACATGGTTTCAGTGCTTTATGATCATTGGTAAAAAGAAGTCACCTCCTGGGATGGCACCATCAGCCACATTCTCGGCGGCGCTTCCGTATCCCAACCTTGAATCTCAAGTTCATAATCAGTAAAAACCTTATTTGCCCATCCAACCAACTTTCAAGACACATCATCGCAGTTTCACGACAATAACGCTATAATTTTGCCTCATCCGTGCTTTATCCTCGGACATACTCAACAATGGTCCTAGCAGTAATGCGTCACTTGCCACGATAGTTGCCATGTCAGACAGCCACTAGCGATGCCAGCAGTAATGTCACGTTACCTGCCATGTCAAACACAGCTAGTAGCAGTGCCAACATTAGTACCACGTCACCTACCATTAAATATGATAATGTCATCGTGTAGTTTTCTAAATAATATTTAGAAAAAAGGAACTATGTACTGGAAAGAGTAGGGCATATATACCCCATTATGTTCAAAAAAGCAGCAGCAAATAGAGACATGAGAGCAAGGAGCTCAATCAGAAATATACCCAGGTAGCCTCCAAGTGAGCTGGAACCATCTTGAAGTGGAGTTGATTACGCCAAGGGCTAATGCTCTTTCAAGTGTGACTTCCATTTAGGCAGTCCAAATTAAATAACAAGAAGAATTAATTGCATTATTGCTGAACTCCTATTTTCAAGGTGATTTGGAATATGTGCCTTTGTATGAACAAAATTAGAAGACAATTATCATACGGAAGTTTCTAGATATATCAATGTTAATGGCACCACATGGATCCAGTAATGAGGTCAAATTAAGAATAAAAAATCCCAGATGTACTTTAGTTTGTCAGATGGGAATTGGATTATAATGATCACATATATACAGTCGAGAAGCAGTGAAACACTGCTAGTTTTAATTATATAATATTCTAGCTAAGTTGCTGGTCCACCACCATGTGTGAATGAGTCGATGCAGATGAGTAGGGCATCAGTTGTACAAATGTACAGTGCCCAGAAGAAAAAAGCATTTAAAAAATGTGTAATGAGGTCGCCTGTTAGATCAAGAGATTTCATAGAATCTTGGCATGTTATTGAAGATTTCATCTCTCTCCTTAATTCTTTGCCACCTCCATTACTGATACACCAAGAGATTGAGCAGGCCTAAAAGTCTTGAATATCTCTCTCTCTCTCTCTCTCTCTATATATATATATATGATGTTTCCTTTACACCAAAGACATGAGCTGGTGTTTCAGATCCCCTCTAATATTTCAAGCCAACAACTGAAAATTCAAGAAGATCTGATCAAGGGTCAAGCTTCAGTGGAGGGGGAGGGCAGTAGTCCTACCAGAAGCGCGGGTAAAAGGCGGCGAAAACTATTAATTGGTATTGGAGATGATCATGATAACAAGCAGAAAAGAATTGCGCGTAAAGAGATTGAAAAGCAAAGAAGGAAAGAAATGACTGACCTTTATGCGTCGCTTCGTTCACAACTCCCTATTGAGTATATCAAGGTGAAGAGCTAGACTGTATTTTCATTATATATCCTAACTTTTTTCCCATGGTTTAGTTTGATTTATGCCAAAAAAATTAATGAATACTTTTAACTGGTCAATACAATTGCTGTTGCTTCTTGAATGTCTCAATTAAAGACATTCTACTTTCCTTCTTCTTATGACCCTCCCTCCCCCCACCTCTATCCTTCTTTCTTTGGGTTTGGATTGTGATTTTATTGGTTTCTACACACACACACACACACACACACATATATATATTCAAGATATATTCTAGGGTTATATATGTTAATGGTATTTTAGGGAAAGCGTTCAATATCAGATCACATGCATGGAGCTGTCAATTATATAAAGCTGTTGCAGAAGAAGATCAATGAACTGAGTATCACGCGAGATAAGCTAAAGATGTTGGACAATTCAAGTGGTATTGGTTCTGCAAGTGGAAGCTCAAATATTTGTTTGCCTAACAGTGTCGTGGTTAGCCCATGCTTGGGTGGTCTGGAGATTTTGATCACTTGTGGCTCAAGTGAGGATGTGTTCCCCCTATCAAAAGTGCTTCAACTGCTTCTTGAAGAAGGTCTTACTGTCATTAGTTGTGTTTCCACTCAAGCAAATGAAAGACTGCTCCACACAATTCAGTCTGAGGTAGGTAGTGCCACTGATTTATTTATAATTCATTGATTTCTAGCTAGGTTTAGGGTTTTCTTTCAAGTGGAAGAACATTCTTACCTCAATTTATATGTACTATCCTTGCAGGTCAGTGATCTGACGTGCATTGATCTGTCTGTGCTGCAGCAAAAACTGACTGATTTGATTAGTGAGGGTTAAAATTCTAGGCAACAACGTATCTGTTCTTTACCAATGAGGGTTTGAGCCCCGTAGTGGGCAATTTGTGAAATGTGTGCATGAATACTTGCCTAACCAAAAAAATATATATACCTGTCTTTTGGAGACTACTCTTAGTACTATCATATATATAATCTGATCCAATTAATGCATTTGAATGAATTTTGAGCCTATGAATCGTAGCACATATCGATGTCTCATTTATTTGTAGGCACTGTTTCTGAGAAACTCCAATGGAAAATGATGATTTTCTGATCTTCAATCAAAACTTTCTTGGTTAATAGTTCTAAAGTGTGTACAAAAGATTTTCCATTAAGGGTTTTTCACATTGCACCTTTGCAAATTATAGAGTGAGATTGTGGGGTTGTGCCTTCGCTTATGCTAAGTTTTAGTATGCTTCTTGTCCTCATCTTCCAGCTTAATCAATTCAACTGTATTGAGAGGCCAGATGCAGGCATATCTTTCTCTACTCGAGGGTACAGCCAATTTGATAAAACCCATTCGTAAGTAGACTACCAAAATTTATAAAATGATGAACAAATTTGTTCAGTAGAGTTGCTTTATTACATTCACTGGAAAGTATCAGCAATATCAATGATAAAGAATTTTATTTTATTTTGGTTACTTTGTTGCTGTCATGTTATATGCCTTGTAAACTTATACAGAAAACTCAACTGATAAACTAACATAATCACATACAATAAAAGTTCATGATTCTTTCGCAACTCCTCATGAGTTCTCATTAATTACAAAAGGTTGCAATTCTATACAGATTTAAATAATAATAATAATAAATAAGACAATATTAGTCTTATTTCTGAATAGTAAGAAAGGTGGCGCTGCTGTATAATACAGCCTACTTTGTCACATTACTTAATTATAGTCTTATACAAGCTAACTTTCTTTAATTTCCTTTGTTTTGTTCTGGTTCCAAATTTTGTAGCTAGTTTGGCTTTTACTTTTGTGCCTTGAGCTTTTGGTTCCCCTTGTTTTGATTGTTTGCTCCTTTAATAGATTTTCAAATTAGAGAAAGAAATAAAATCTTTGATTGTACAATGTTAGTAAGAACCTATATATAATGTTGTATTTGCGTATGTTACTTGAGGTGAATTTTTGAATTTAAAGAAAATTAATATTCTATCGATTAAGAGAAACGACTCTTACTTTCCATGTTATCAGAATTTTGTTACATCCAATATTATGGGAGGTTGTGGCATTAAATATCTTATTGGCAGCTTGCAGCATGCATTTTTCTTTGTATATAAAAGCACATATGAAGAAGATATGACACTTAACTTTAACCAAAAAAAAAAAATATGACACTTAGAATTTCAGCAAGGAACATTTGTTGATGGTGTTTTATTTTCATCAGAGTTACATTAATATTTAATAACAACATACTTTGCTCATGGCTCATTAGCTTTTAATGTTTGAGCTTGCCTATGAGGCCTTGTTTGCTCCTTGAAGGACTTGTTTGTACATTTATACCTTATTCAATGCTACTTACCCAATTTACCTATAAAAAAAAAAAACAGAACAATTTCAGCATATTATATATTGCCATGAAAGGAATACTTCTCCCTTTGAGAATGCCATTATATATATATATATATATATATATATATATTGACACCTCCTCCCTGATTTAGAAATTTTAAGCTGCTCAAGTTCCTAATTTTTTTTGCTCATTTGGAATTGTTTTATTTTTTTTTTTTTTATTTTTTTTTTTTCTTGGTGGCTGCTTAACATTAGTTGATTTGGTGTCTAGTTTTATTTGTTTGGAGGAATGCTAGCGACAAGCGTGCACTGTCTGCCTTGGCCTCAATATGAAACCCACACCATTTGATAAGAAATTTTAGGTAGCTAGTCCGGGACCAGCTAATTACACGATGACATGCAATTTA
Organism: Cornus kousa; assembly: GCA_025631255.1. Classification (NCBI taxonomy): domain Eukaryota; kingdom Viridiplantae; phylum Streptophyta; class Magnoliopsida; order Cornales; family Cornaceae; genus Cornus; species Cornus kousa. The sequence goes on along the minus strand of JAOTQH010263924.1, from coordinate 1,273 downwards.
AATTTATTCAGTTTTTTTGTTGCATGGCATCTTGTGATTTGCTAAGATCACATGGTCCAAAATTACCTAATAATTTTTTCCACTTGAGAGCTTTGTAATAGTCACCAAGCAAAGTGCTTGCAATTGTCACTAGCATTCCTCTCTTACTTGATAGGCCTTAGATGTCTCCTAGATTTTATTTCGGTCCCCAATCACTGGGTATATGAGTTAATCTTTATAGGGTAGGAGGCTGGTTCAGTGTGCTTTGCAACCCTAATTTGCATTTAGTAAAAGAGAGTTTAATCCATACAATCAAGGACTACTCACAGCTATTTGGAAATTTTAGTGTCGATTGGTTGTTTGCAGCACCATTACAAAAGATTACTACTCGAACTTCATATGAAAGTAGCCAGCTTCCAAATATACATTACCAACGAGTCAGTAGCCTAGCGATATCAGTCTCTTATCTCCCAGAGGGAGGTTAGGGGTTCAAGTCTTAGAAGATACAAATGTGTGTGAGTACAAATTAGGAGGAGGAGGAAAAAAAAAAAAAAAAAAAAGTGCATTGAAGTGACAAAATTCACTAGCTTTGAATGATCTGAGATTTTGAAAATCTTTTATTCACTTAACATAGGGTCATGCATTTAATTTATAGATCCGGAGTTGGACATCGATCTCATGCAAATGAAAATGGTTCCATTGTATTTTGTATAGCATTTGACACCAAACCATTCTATTGAACTCTTTAAGTATCATTTTCATTGCCCTTGTTCTTCAATATTTAATGGGTATTTTTGTGCATAGTGTAAGAATGACAAAGTCCAGATCCCCATCAACATCTTGTTTAGCTTTTACTCTGCAATTTATTTTGTGAAATTTAGCTTACCATGATTTAATTAGAGCCTATGGTTTGTCTTGTATATAAAATAGCTAGTCCTCAATTTTTATTTTTATTTTTTCATAAGGTGTGAGTTGTACAGATGTAAAGAGATTTACATGTGAACTGTGAAGAGGCCTGTAGACACTAAAAATTTAATACGGGTTTGATGTTTAATTAAATTATTTAATTGGGCCAATCTTGGTCTAGTTAAATTATTTAATTAGCCCGGCCCATATGATTAAATGAAGAGATAATTATTCCTAATAAAATATATTTGGAATAATTATCTTTAAGGATAATTATTATAATATAACTGGCCCGGCCCGATTATTATTTGATCCTTATCAGGAGATGACACGTGTCATCATCCTATGGATCCAAGAAGCCTATAAATAGAGGCCTGGAGGAAGAAGA
>JAOTQH010263887.1:0-11077 GCA_025631255.1 Cornus kousa | reverse complement strand
GTTGCAGAGAGAGAGGGGGGGGCAAGCCTGAGAGTTGAGAGACAACGGCTGAAGCTTGAAAACGGTGAACCCGAACTAGAACAGCGGGCAATGGAAACTAAAAGATATGGGTTTTGATTTTTTGAACAATCTGAAATGAAAACTGAAAGATATGGGTTTTGATTTTTGGAACAATCTGAAATGGAAACTTAAAGATATGGGTTTTGATTTTTGGAACAATCTCGATATGGGTTTTGATTTTTTAAACAATCTGAAATGGAAACTAAAAGATATGGATTTAATTTTTTGAACAATCTGAAATGATATGCCGACATGGGTTTTGATAGGTAATAGGTTTTGAACTTTTTTTTCCTAGTTGGTTTTGAACTTTTGATTCTTGCAGACAAATAGATATATGGGTTTTGAACTTCTGATTCTTGTATGGTTTTGTAGTTTGCAGTTACAAAAAGAGAGAGGGCAAGATCAGAGTCGAGAACAAGAATAGAGATGGAGTATTGATAGAGGGCTATTTTAGTCTTTTCCCATTTTTTGTTATTTTATTATTATTTTTAAATCATAGATAAAGGGCTATTTTAGTCTTTTTGTAGCTCTGGTACCGGTCAATAGAGGTCAACGCCCAAAAGGCACTAATCCGCACCATTTTTTAAAGTATAGGCGAGGTGAACAAATAATGGGGGGTTATACGCACTATATCGATATCATAGGGGTGTAAAGCACACGCGAGCCTCAAAAGTATTCGGAATGAAGCACTAGACGAAATTAAAGTGAGTAGTCACATATAAACTTATGAATTCGATCAAATATTTGATAAGATTAAACAATATGATCCATTGGATAAAATTGTGATTGGATATCTAGCATGTTAATTTAATGGACATTAAAAGAAAAAATGAAAACAATATGACCGAAATATTTTTTAAAAAAGAAAGGCCCAATTGGTTTTCAGTCTGGCCTATAGTAGGTTGAGGCACTCAAGAGTCTGCGACATTTTGGGGGGCTTAACACGCCATTAACAACTACCATGTACACGAGAGGGGGGAACAAAAGTAAACAACCAGTGAAGGAGGGAGGGGAAAAAACTTTTTGCCTTGGAGGCTGGAATATAGATGGGACTCAAAGAAATCCTGAAAATTTTCCTGAGCTCAACCAACCTCTTAACCAATAAATGCTACTTGGGGTAGCCAGCCCCATTCTATGTAAGTCTGTAAATCACAGACTTATTAATGTAACTTGAACTGCTGCATAGCCTGTATGATTTAAGAGGAAACATGGAGAAATCAAGTGAACAAAAAGTAGCATAGCAATTATGCAGTAAAATAAACATCCATCAAGAAAAATTACAAAATTTGCTCAGATTCACTTTAGAATCCCTTAGTCCTTTCACAATCACAATAAAGTTTTATAGATGAATATTTCACACCCTACTTACAACTACAAAGATAATAAATCCAACTCCAATTTCCAATATACAAACATCATATATAAATAGTAATCCAATGGAATCAAAAAGGAAAAATGAAAAATACCTTAAAAACATTTCAATATGCAAGAACAAATTATGGTACATTAGGTAAGATAGCTAGCACCAATTCTAGATAAAATAAAAAATAAAACTAATTAAAAGTGTTTGGCATGTGCAACATAAAATAACAACTAGATCAATAACGAAGAGCAGTAAGGTCCACATTAAGGAAAGACAATGCTAAAAGGAGACGGAGAAGAGCAAAACTAACATGGGTTGAGATAATAAGGAAAAATATGATAGCATATGGTTTCACCAAGGCCTTTAATAGAGCGGAATAAAGAATCAGTATACATGTATGTAGTTAACACAAAACAATTGGGAAGAAGATTTAACGAGTTACATTTTTTTTTTTTTTTTATTAAGTAAGATTTTTATAAAAGACACTCAAAAGGGGAGCATTCCCAAAGAAGACAACAGCAGACCAAAATCAACACTATAGCTTTAAGCTATCCACAAAATCCAAAAGACAATCCATTAATGAGTTACATTGAATCGAGCTTCTATAAATTTATCTACATGTGTATACTCTACTCCTTAATGATGTTCAGTACAAAAACTCCGCCAAAAGGAAGATAATTTCTAATATATTGATTCGTATAAAGATGAAAGGCCCATCAAACAAATGAAAAAAGTTAACGTAAAACAAACACTCCACAGATAGAGGAAATTGAAGGCATTGATTTCTTTAGATTTAAAGGAACTAGAAAGAAATTCGGGTGGTTCTCATACTACGCAATTATCAAAGAATAAAACCTCAGTACAAACATACATCAGAAGCGTCAATCAAGTACACATGCAACTTGCAACACATAAGTATTATTTGTTGTGGCAATACATATGGACACATACAGCATAGACCCTAAAATAGATACACCTGCAAGAAAGGAAAGATTAATTTATATAGAAGGCAAGAGACAGATAAAATTATTATCACTTTTGTACTTATCAAAAAAAGAGACAGAGAGGTTGACAAAAACTAACTTGGAATGAAATAATTACAAAATGAATTAAGAAAAATTAAGTATAAGAGAAAACATGATGTGTAATAGAACAGAATGAAAAAAAGAGTTCATGGGACCGACCCATTCAATTGATGTAAAGGTAAAGATGATGATGATGATGATACACACGCCACATACATAAGCCATTACCTTCTATTTTCTTTCTTTTTTCTAATTAAGTATGAAGCATTAATTATGCTCCAAATGTTATATTCAGTTTGAACACCAGCAAAGACACGTTTTATGCCCATTTAACAAGCTAGATTGATCATCTCAGACAAGTATAGATTTTTGGGGTTTTAAAACTAGCACTCTCTTGATCCTTCATATCTTGGACTCTCACACTCAGCAATTTTTTTAATTTCCCTTACGCAGACATGCTAGAGTTGCTAATATTATAGCCAATTCACATTGGTCCTGGCCCCCCCCATAATGTTTTAATGGATGATATTAGACTTGGTATGCCCCCCTTTCCCGATCCTTCTTCATCTTATAAGGTTAACTAGTCCACCTCTCCTGTAGGTCCAAATCTATATCTGCTTCAGAGAAACTTAGACCTAAATCTGATGCAGTTCCTTGGGTTGCTCTGATTTTGTTTGTAAAATCTGCTCTTAGGATCAAGTTCATCCCTCTGGCTAGCCATAGATGTGAAGCTTAACACCAAGGACAAAAGTTGTATTTTCAATCCCAATACCAGCATTATTTACATTCTTGGTAATTCAGCTGATGAAACCCACTGGCGCTCATTCTTCTTTTCCTCTTTTTATCCATCAAAGTTTGGAAGTTCATGTCAGAATTACGAAGTGATATGCTATTTGTTCCTCTTTAACATATCTCATTTAAGATTTATCCAACAAAAGGACGGGCAAAGGAATTTCCAAGGTTGATAGAAGATCTTCTTGGCTACTTATGTCCACTAAATTTAGTAAGAAAGAAATCTTTTAGTCCCAGACCAGGATTTAGGATGCCATTCAACTAATTATTGTTTCCTTATTCAGGGTAACTTAATGTCACGCCCCGACATTGGAGGTTATGCCGCGCAAGCGACGCGCGCACTAAGTAGGATGCTGCATGGCATCTACATGTCATGGAAGATTTAAGTTCTCCAAAGTTGTGTGAAGTAGTATGGAAAGTTCTACAATGTTGTAGATATGTGTAGAATAATGTACATTGTAGTAGAAGTGTACAGAAGATGGGAGAAAGTTCTAGAGGAACGAACTCCACCGTAGATTGGAGTGCATCTTAGCCGTCCATTAGGGATGGGGTGCCTATAAATAGGGAGTGAGCTTCATTTGTAAGCTATGTTACCCGGACTCGGGTACGGGTGTCGGACACGAGTGCGTGTCTAGGGGTCGGATTCATCAATCTATCAATTTACATGATACGTGGACACGGCTCAAAAGTGTCCAAATATTGGACACGGGTACTTGGACACTTTGGAAAGTTATAAAAAATTTGGAAGATTTTTTTTATGTTTGAGACATCAATCATAAAACTAAAAAAATAAATATATCAATTGTAATTTTTTATAAACATTTTATAATTATTACTACCATTTGTTTGCCTCATTTGATTGGTGGCATGGCCATAGTCATGGATATGCATTCCCGTGTTACTATTTGTTGGGAACCTGTAATCAGAAATTTTAAGGGCTCCTTTTGGGCGATTTTTACTCCTAACTCAGCACTCTGGTCCTGATTCATTTTTGTACGAAATTTGGAGTACCCATTATGTAGATTTTGAGGTTGTTTGTGTTTTGGGACAATGAATGGACTATGGATTTTATATCGGATGATTATTGATAATTTTATTCGGACGGTTTTCGTAGTCATGTTTTGTGATTGCCCCTAATTTTGGGGTTGTTACAGGTTGTTTAGTCTATTCAGTGTATACAATGTCAGATTATATCAGTATCTACGATTGGCCAGTTATGGAGAGTACTCATCCACACTAGGGCAGCAATTTCTTGATATTTATATGCTGTTATAGCAGCAGCAGAAGGGTGTACAAGAGAGAACCTGAAAATAAGCTTTAGAGCTGAGAGTGCGCACTTTTTGAGAGCCAAAAATGAACCTCATGAGCTGAAAATGAAAAAGTCCTCGAAAGCTAATAGTTCAGGATGATTTCAAACTGATTCTTTGAAGAGTTGTGTTGTGTTTGAGCTCTAGAATCAACATACAAAGGTGCTGATCTAATGAAGACTATAAGGGGCTATGAAGCTGATTTTATGGTGAAATATGAGGCTGAGAAGGTGAAAATTTGCTGTGGCTATTTCTTAAACTAGAACAAGGGGTGAGTAAGTGTATCTTGGTGGTTTATATCAGCTGAAGTCATTTGGGAACACATATCAAAGCTGGTATAGAATCTCATATCTCAAACCCTCCATTTAACTTGTTTTTTTGGTTTATACTATTGGAACTGAGTTTATCATGGTATAATCTTGCTATACTATGCTTCTACATCAGCTGAGCATGATTGTATTGATGATTTGAAGCTGTTGAAGTTGATTATAAACCAGAAAATTGGTTTGTTCTTGTTTTGACCTCATAAACCTCACTAAATAAGGTTTTAAGTTTAAAAAGCCTGCTGAGTGTATGTTGTGATTGTTGTGACTGAAATTCAACTGTTTCATTGCTATGTTCTTTATTTGTGTGATGGTAATTTGATATTACATGATTGAGAAAATCAAAAACAAAAGAATATAGCTGAGAAATGACCCTTCAGTCCCTAAGAATAGTGCTGCTCTAGAAATCAACCTGTGAATCTCACTTTGACCTGTAATTTGATATTACCTTGCTATAAACTGAGATATTACAATTTGAGCAAGTGTAATATGTTAATTCAGTGGTATGGGATCTATATCCAAGGAAGTCTAACCTCAAAATTACAGTTTTACCCTCAGCTTGTTTAGGTTCTGCAGAAACCTGTTGTGAGCAGATTTTGGAACTGAATTTAATTTAATTATTGATTTGCATATCATCTAAGCTTATGTGTGAAGAAGATACAAGGTTATGAGAGTATGTACAAAGCCTGAGACATTGTAAATTGTCATTTATACCCTCTGATTTAAGGTGTCACAGAAGTAGCAAAACTGAGTCTGCTATAAGCTATTTGCTGCTTCATTCAAGCTCCATTGTTTATATCCTTGCTTATACAAGGGTTTGGTACAAATTGACTTGAGAAGAATTGGGCTGAAGCCTCTTAGGGACATAACTGAAGGGAAGAGGCAGAACTCTCTAAATGGAATATTCAAATATCTTGCTTTATTAAATAATTTATTTGGGAAAACAAAAATATATTACATGTTTTTACTTCCATGGATAAATTTTCATAGCAAGGGCTTAGACCAAGTGATATCACCTCTTCCTGTTCAGGATTCCATATATTATGCTATATAGATACAGAAGAGTGCGTATATATATCATTATACATAAAAATCTGGAATCTCATAAACAGATAAAGCAGGAACACAATGACATATAGATAAGGTACTTAGTATAGCAAAAGACGACAACTTTACCCAATAAAAGAGGAAAAAGAAGAACTTACTAACCTTTCCTCTGTAATAACCGTTCAAGAAAGTGAAAGCAACGATGGAAAGTGGACTACATCTGCCACACTGACACCAAAAATGAGCAAATGAAAGAACAACAAACAAGCAGAACTTTTCATTAGCTTGGATTTATACAGGGGTACGTGGCAAGCAGAGGCCTTAAGAGTTCTTGAATGACACTGAAAAACATGTCACCATAGTGTATGAACAAAGAAGAAATTAACAATACATACAGCTAACGACAGAACGATAACAGAGTATAGAACGGAATTTTATTAAGTGGTTTCTCTAAAATGTTGCGCTTGCCATCCTTAGATGTATACTTCACACATCAAAAAAAGAAAATGAGCTAGTAACTAGAATGTATCTTATAGGCAATTACCAGGCAACACCACCTTGGTACCATTGTGTATTTGTGTGGCTCTTTGTAGTAAACAGCTACAATTGAATGATATGTGTGGCACTAAAATTCCTGCTCTAAATGATATGTTTGGTTTGCGGTTGGTTGCACATATCCTGGGTTTGGCTTGTAGCCTCACGTACCAAAAGTCAATCCACATTAACCCCCTCATCCCAAAAATAATAATAATAAAAAACTAGAAAAGTTAGAAATTCTAAACTAAACTGCCTACAAAAGTTACTGACTTTAAGCAATACATTATTGTACACACACTGCTATTACCTTGAATCAAATGGAAATCATTTCAGACAACGAGACAATCACAGAAATACAGAGGATATCAAACATCCCAGGTTTGTAAAAAAAAAAAAATAAACTTCTCGAGAGTACTTTGTTAAGAGTATCAAACGTGCTATCACACAGCTTTCACAAGATGAATTACAAATTAGGAATATAAGAACTTTGTAGGCTTGTAGCGAGTAGGAGGAACCCAAGAAGTAAAGTCCCAAGTGAAGAAGCACAATATAGACCAATAGTATTCGAGGTTTATCTTCCATCAAATCAAATGAGGGAAATAAAGAAAATTGAAAAATTATAACAAATGTAACCCTTATTTTGACTAAGAACATCATGAATGTACAACAGAACCGCACTTAAATTTTCTCTTTTTAATAGGTAAACACGCACAAAGGAGGTTGAGATACTACTCAAGCTAATGCTTAGTGGTAGCTTATGCTGCATTAACTATTCTACATGTGTGTGAATTATACCCATACTGGCAGAAGACTCATGGGACAATATGATATGTGTTTGATTATCTAGTGGAACATACACCTAGCAAGCATGCCCAGTGTTCAAGTTTACTATGCAATTAATTAATAATAAAACTCTTATATATATATATATATATGCTTGTTATATGATTGCTTAAAAAATGAGTGGGTTGCGTATATTGAAAACACCATTTTGCACCAAATCACTTTAAACTAAGATATGAAAGAAGATGATTAAAAAATGAATATTTAGTCATATCCCGTCCTTAACTTTGTCATCTAAAAAAAATCTGATGCTTACATACTTCCACAAACAAACATGTCTGAATCCATGTACATACCTCTTGATTTTGTTCAAATACATCAGTTGCATGCAAAAATGCACCTTGTAACAGACCCCTTTTATGCGTTTATACATTCCAGGTATAGGTCTTCATCAAGTAACTAGATTCATGTGGATCCCAAAATATGAAGGGTGCATGTGATATGACTACCAGAACTTCCACAAGTACATTTATACCATCAACCTATCAGACCAGTGAGGCCAAATGGAAGCAGTATAACACACAAAAGGATCATTTGTCATACAAAAGTGACCTGATAATCATGGCCAACACAAAATGGTCACCATTACAATTCAGACACTACAAGTAACATCAAGATTCTACAATCCTCATCAACATGCATCAATACCTTCAGATTTCAAAATCAAATTCAGCTCAAAACTGAAAAAGGCTTGGAATGTAAATGAATTGTGTAAATATATAGCTCACAGATATCCAATTCTAAAAGCTTCAGTTCTTTGATTTGGACATCCAAATGCAAATTACAATTCCTGAAAAAAAAATGCTACCTAAAATTTTAAAGCGTTACCTTTTCCAAGTAAAAGGTAGCAGCAAAAAATTGGTTATAAGGAGCTAGGTATATGAAATCTTGTCATAATGAGAAAGAGAGCACCAGAATCGAAATTGACATAACAATATTAATGTGTTAATGGACAATGTATCTTCATAAGAAGTGCCCATATGGTGCATGCTGAGTTCAATAGTGCATTACAGAAAATTTAAACACATTTTACATTCGGCAAGAAATCATTGTGCATGTACTTTCTGAACAATTGCTATTCAAGAGAACAATAATCAGATTTTTAGCATCATTGTGCATGTACTTTCTGAACTATTGCCTACAGTATAGTCAAATTGCCAAAAAGGTTAATGGATCATCTTAAAATGATCAGTTTTTAAGTCTAAAGAGATTCTCTATGTTATGTACTTAACAACTCATAAAAGATATGCACTTTCACATCGACATATAGTAAATAGCAAGGATATTTTGTGCGTGTCATCTTTGCGGAGGATAGTTTGGATATTTTTCAATTGTTAAATACCAGTGTAGCAGGGCATTAGATTAATCACCTAAACATCACTTCCAACAACTCTCACATTCCTCTCCCGAGCTCAGTAACCTCATACTAAATACTAGGGGAAGGCTATGAAATGAATATTCCCCATTCAGCTCAGCCAAAGGGTTGTCCTCACAACCTGAACAAAGCCTGAGATCTTTATTGATTAAATTGTCAACTTCACAAAATCCTTTTGCACCAATCAGAACAATCTAGAAAAATATTCCATGTTGAATCAGCAGTGTCCCCTTGTTTTTTTTAGGAGGGATCACAACACCACAGCTTATTATTTATCAATCAATCAGGGTACACCATAATAAACTCGTATTGAACCACCTAAAGAATGTTTTCTTTCACATAGTGACCAAATATAATAGTAGTAGATTTTATATCACAAATCATCCTCTGATGCTTATTTCATATTATCGGGCTAACCTAGCTAGAATTTATAAACATACTCTTTTTAGCTAATTCAGAAATACAGACCAAATCTTAATTCCGCAAGATTGACCGAATTTATATATACATACATATATATATATAACTTTTAATTATGTTCTATTTTTTTGCCCAATTTCACTGAGATTATGGTAAAATCAGCCCAGCCTTTCATGAATTAATCTTACTATTAGAAATTGAACAATCAATCTGAATCCTAGGTTTTTGCAACTTCTAATTTAACGGGTTTGAATCCATTGGCATTATGTAATTTTATAAACATCTGGAAAAAAAAAATCCCACACACTGAATATTCATCAAACAAGTGCAGTGCCATCAATATGGTTGAAATCTATACTATATGACCGATTAAAACAAAAGAATGAACCAGCAAAAAAATGCCAAAAACATATATGGATGGTAAAGAGTCAAAGTGGCAACGTTATTCAATGAATCAATAAGAGAAACGAACCGATTTATCGTTGGTTGACATGTAATCTACATGGAATCAACAAAATGCTGAGAAAGCCACAGTGACTGAATCCGCGTCGGCTCCGATACTCAACGATTCGCCACTGTAACATTGCGATTCCCTCCTCGTTTGAGCCATTTCTCTGTTTTAGTTCGGAGTTCATTTTCTTTCTACGAGCCCAAACCCCAATAACTTGCACAGAAGAAAGAAGGTGACTTCATCGCCGAACTAACTCGGACCAAATTGTTACGCTACGAACAAAATCACACATTTTCTTGGAGTTGAAATAAATGGGGGGAAAGGAACAGATTGGAAAGAGGAGTCCAGCAGGAAAATACTGAAATTTGAAAAGAAAGAAAATGAGAACTTGTTTGGTGCGGTGGAAAATAAATGAAAAATATTTTGCCTCCGTATCTTTTGACTCACAATATGGGTAAAGTGCAAAATACCCCCCTGAACTATCAGGCAATTGCACAAAACCCCCCTGATTTAACAAGTGCCCCCCTGATCTATTAAAAAGTTGCAGTTGAGGACAATGATGAGATCTCTGGTACCGGAAATAGAAGATTACGAATATACCCTCTGGTGAAACGACACTATTTTAGGACTTTGCAAATTTGTGTTGCTGATGTGTAAAGCAAAATGTCAAGAACCAATTAGAATTGTACAACACATCATCTTCTCAACTCCCCTCATTTTTGTACAACCAAACCCGACCTGTGCAACGCGACCACCTGTTCTGCGCTCTTCCGGGAACTATCACAGAGCACCAGCAGGCAGCAGCGGAGTGACGGATGAGGAGTTTCGCCGGAATCTTATCGGCTTCCCAATTTGCTAAACCTAAACTCCCTCAGAACACCAATTTGAAACCCAATCTGCCAGTTCAACTCTAACCCCAAATAAAAATCCATCGCCATTTACAGTAGGAAGGTGAAGACAATCCATCGCCATCGCCATCGCCGGTTGCCACTCGTTCTTCGGAGCTATGTTTTGATGACAATTGTTCGCCATTTACAGTACGAGAAAGAGCTCGGCGGTGTAGAGTACGGTTGTGGAGATGTAGGCCGGTGGAGAGCTCGGCGATCCAGAACAGCGAATAGAGAAGTCGCGATTCCGGCGTAAATCAGAGAATAGCACAGCAGCGACGGATCCGGCGTCGACGTCGGCCGACACGTTTGCACGCCGCCGATCCCATCGCCTTCTGCGACGCCGTGAATACTGTTCCCCGTTGGTTCCTCTCATCTTCTTAACAGTGGGTTGAAAATTTTGTCCCGTCGGTTCCTCTCCTCCGTGTATGTATTAAATGCACTGTGTATGGATTTGAGTTTTTGATGTATGTATAGAATCACAGCAATGAGTGATGGGTTATTTGAGTTTCTGATTTGAGTTTTGTGTGTATGTATTAAATCAACTGTGTATTCAATTAAATGGGTCACGATTCCGGAAGCGGCAAGGAAGGATCCCACCGGCGTCGAATGAACATGGTGAAGAAGTAGTGGGCAGTGGCGGCGAG
>JAOTQH010263866.1:0-11078 GCA_025631255.1 Cornus kousa | reverse complement strand
AGGGTTGCACCTTATTTCCGAATCATCATAACCTATGGTTGCACCCATCTGAAAAGGCACCTTGCTACCTATAAATACCCCCCTTTGGATTATTTGCAAATCACACCAAAAATTCAGAGAATTCTTCTCTTCTTCTGAATTTTCTTCTTCCTCCTTCTCTCTTTAGTCTGTGGCAGCGTCTTCTCCTAAACCAACCTTGTTTCAACTGTGACAGCGTCTTGTCCTAAAGCAACCTTGTTTCTCTACCTATGCCTGGAAACCTCTCAGTACCAACCTTGTTTCAACTGTGGCAGCCGTCTTCTCATAAACCAACATGCTCCAACTACCGTGGAGCAACCTTCAAGTATTTTCTTAGTTTTTCATATTTATGTTTGTCTGTATTTTTAGTTTGGCAGGTTTATCCATTGTGATTGGTAGTAGTAGTTTTTAGTTTTTATGTATGTACTGTAATGTTTTTATGTAATGTGTAGTTTTATCTTTTAAGTACTGTAATGATTAAATATTTTAATAGATTTATATGTTTTCCATATTCTCACTCTTAGACAAAAGACTTCCTCAACCTGTCTTACATTCATGTTCTCACTAAACAAAACCACATCAAAAGTCTTACGTAATAATTCGCCACCTGAAATTGAATTTTTTAAATTTTAATTAATTTAAATGAAATGAAATGGAACTCTCTCCCCGCAAATTCTCTAATTGAAATCGAGTTTTATGCTCTATAATCAGCTACCCATACCCTACACTTGCCTTTAAATTAACCAAGGACAGCATCTGTGAGATTTGCAAGTGCAGTCCCAAAGCAACGAATCATTTATCACACATTCTGCATGCCAAGATCCGCATCGAGAGCGGATTCAGCAGGAATTCACAGACTCATTTTTGGGAATTCGCAAATTCTCAAGAGAATTCACGAACTCATGTTTTGGAACACGGATTCAAATAATTCCCATTCAACATCTGTCGAAGCATCACCAATGCAAGAAATCACCTGTCTTTTTCATGAAATCCGGCCTCTGCCAACTCTGACAAGAAAGAAACCAACTTTTTTTTTAAAGAAGAAATCAAACCTTCCAAAGCTTGACCTTAAGATTTAAGAAAGATATAAAGTGACCAGATCCATGAAAGAGAAAGAGAAAGAGAAAGAGAAAGAGCAAGAGTCGTATGACTGGCACGTAGCAGGCTGGCCCCGCCCGCGGATTATGCGGTGGTCACGGTGCGGATTATGCGGTGGTCACGGTGGTGTTGATTTCCGGGCCGCTTGTTTTAGTTTCAGGCTTTTGGTTAAAGTGGATGATGGGCTGAGAACAATTACTACATTGGTTCTTATTAATGACAATAATGTTTATTGGGCCGAGCTTATAATCATATGGGTTAAACTTTTAAATGAACAATAATAACATACATGAGTTTTTAAATTAAAGGTAAGTGTGTATATAATATAATATAATATAATATAGACGTTCTCGAGATGCTCCCTATTTTAGAGAGATGGCCCTGCATTATGTGACTTGGATCATGTGTACTTCCATCCCATCATCTTTGCAATGGCCTGCAAAAGCACAAAACAATGAATAAACGGAACTGTCCAATGAAAATGCAACTATAGCAATTAAAATGATTTCCACATTTGCACAGCAATAAAAGAAAAGCCATCATAATATTTACACAATGAATCATCTAATACACATGCGATGGTATACAAAAAAACATCAATGGGCCAGTGGTCTAGCGATATTAAGTCCCTACTTCTCAAAGGGATATCAAAGGGATGTCAAGGGTTCAAGTCTCAGTGAAAGTATAAAAAATTAGTCTAGAGAGGTCAAAAATTTGTTTTCTGTTGCAATATATGGATGTGCATGTGCAGTAGTTTCTTGTTGGCTTATGTGGAACATCATGTGCATTAAGAGAGCATTTTCATGCACCACAAATTACATCCATTAGAAAATTTCCCTAAATAAATTCATTACCAAAAATTTCACTCATGGATCACCAACAAAATCGTATTTGGGATTGCACAAGTTCTAATTTGCTTCCTCCTAATACAAGGTTTACAAGTTGCAAATCCTACAATGACTAAAAACATTGATCATCGTCTTCTTCAATCAACTACTAATGAACCAATTTCTAAGTATGACAAAACCGTACCTTCTGATAGACAAAGTAAATAAAAGTTGTTCCAGGTAAGGACAATAATGGTATTTGAAAGTTTGTGGGACCATTACCCAAGGCTCTATGGTGTCAGACGCAGTTATATTAATTAGCCTTTTAACTAATTTTTCAGTCCTAAATACAATTTAGATAGTTATATCCTTGTAAATATTTAAGGAGTCTCCAAAAATTTATATCCGATATGTTCGATCAATCAAGCCTTCAGTTGAACTACACTAGACACCTCCCTATTGATCCATGCAATCTGCTTTTGAAACATATTTACCTAAAGCATCTTGACCGATTTGACTATTTGATCAATGCTGACTAGACTTGATTTTTTTTTTTTTATTCTATTTAAAACTAGATCGGTCGATACTGTGATTGAAACTCCCAAAACTGCACAATCTGTCAACCACTCCTTCAATTGCTACTGTTTTTAAGTATGAAATCCAATTTAGAAATATGTATAATGCTTTAGTTTTGAAAAACCATTATCCAAAAACACTATTTTTATAAATTATTTATCTTGGATAAGTAAAATTTCAATAAAACAAGAGCTTAAAAAGGAGCATAGCAAAAGAAGGTTGCTATCCACACCAGGTTGCGATTTTGAAAAAGCACATACCAAAAACTGCACGAGCCTCACACTCCTAACCGTAACCTAAAAATGTTTTGAAAATTCATTCCAACCCTTCTGAATGAAATTCCAAAATCCCACTAAAATAGGAGACCTCACCACCACCTTAGAATGCCAACCACTGCTATGCTCCCCAACCTTTAATCTTGCTTCTCCATAATCTAGATCTCTTCACCTTAAACCTCCAAAGCCATTTGCCCACCAAAGCTTTTTTGAAAAGATCAAGCCTCCAAATGCCCAACCTCCAAACTAAATAACTCTGCACACCTTCCCCAATTCTTCCGAAACTTCTTAATCCTCTTCAAAACATAGGATAGGACCTGAGATAGGGATAGAAGGTAAGTTGAAAAACTTGAAAGGGTATTTTTAATTAGAGTTACACGTCTCCTTTCAAAAGATATTACTCCTTCCAATGTACAAGTCTCCTCTCAAAACACAGACAAAACCAAGTAAGATAACGGGAAGGACCCAATGTCACACCCCAAAATATCGCCAAGCAATCAGTCTTACCTACCTCCCCCATTGGCACTAACTCACTCTTCGGATGTTGATCTCCAAGTCAGGAACCACCAGGACGCACACCAACACACATCTCAAGTATCTCAGCTAGTCCACCATCTTATAAAAAGCAATAGTAACTAAAGTATCTCAGCTAATCCTCCACCACCTTCCAAAAAACTATAGTATCATCGACAAAGACAGTGAGTAATCTTCAACTAGCTAGACAAATCCCTACCCACCATGAACCCCCCTGACATAACCCATAGCCTCAACTCTTCTCATCAATTGACTGAAAACCTCCATCACAATAATAAATAAATATGGGGACATGGATCTCCCTACCATAACCTTTCCAACTAGAGAAGAATCCTAATGCGGACCCATTCACCAAAGGGAATAATTTCACAGTGGAATGCAGAAAAGAATCCATCTCCTTCATTTCTATCACCAGACCCCATCCTCTCCAAGATATACACCAAAAAATCCGAATTCACATTTCACAGGTCATAAGCCTTCTCAATATCTAATTTGCAAACAATTCCCAATACCCCACTACTGATTCTTGAATCCACCCACACACTAGCAAGCAGAACAGAATAAAAAATCTGCCGCTCGCCAACAAAAGCATTTTTGAGAGTCTAAAATTACTCCATCAATAATTCTCCTCAACTGCAAGGCAAGAACTTATGCCAATAAGCTTGTCAATGCTACCCGCCAAAGTAATATGCCTAAAGTCCTTAGCCTTCTCAATATACAATTCGCAGACAATCCACAATACCCCACTACTGATTCTTATATCCACCCACGCACCAGCAATCATAACCAAATCCAAAATCTGTTGTCCGCCAACAAAAGCATTTTGAGAGTCTGAAATCACTCCATCAATAACCCTCCTCAACCGCAAGACAAGGACTTTGGCAATAAGCTTGTAGATGCTTTCCACCAAACTAATAGGCCAAAAGTCCTTAGCCTCTATAACTCCACCCTAAAGCCATTCGGCCATGGGTTATCACCATTGCAACTCCACAAAGAAATCTCCACCTCATCTTCAACAAAGGGCCTTTCCAACCAATCTCCATCTTTTATCTCCAGCCTGTCAAGTAAAGGTCTCCAATTAAAGGTTTCAGAATACAACAAACAATCCCTCTTTAACTATCCTCCTCTTTACTCATCAAGTTACCATCAATACAAATCCTTCCGCTGTGATTACCCCTCCAATGATCATTAGCCAACCGCCCCTCCTAATGGAAGAATTTCGTTTATTATCCCCTTTCTTAAGCCACAATACCCTAGACTTTTAAGAGCCCAAAAAGATCAAAAAAGGTCTTTCTAAGGTTCTCTTATCTGTAACCTAGATGTGTGATTGAGGATGTAAAATTTTCACCGTGATCTTCGCCATTCCATCTCTACTGTGTCTTCATTAGATGTCCTCGTACGACTCGAGACTCTAAAAAACATTACAATATAATTTTAAGTAGGAATTTGCCAACACATGACTCAAATACCTACCAATTACCCCCATCAGCAATTCCAAATCAAAACAAAAAATTAGTGCAAACATAAGAATGACTCAACCAAAAAACCCAATCACACTCACATGTACATATAAAGAAATATAAGAACAACTCAAAACCTGTTCAATCACTTGAACAGAATGCATAACCAAAAGCATAATTTTTCAACAGAAATATCAAGCATGATAAACAAAAAAATAAGACATGAAGCACACACAAATATATATATATATATATATATATATCATAAGGCTCATATAAAGTAATAATTTATCACATATCTCACATCTCTCCCCCTTGCTCAGTTTTCACCCTTATATAACATACCACTTTCTCCTTCATTTTGTTATAGAATTGACAAAAAGATAAAAAGAAACATATAGGAGAGAAGCACGTAGGAGAGAGAAGCAAAACATAAAATACTAAAAGAAATAAAAGTAGTTTTGGACTTTTGAAGTTTAGATAGATAAATCTAACTAGTATGCATAATAGAACTTTCTTCAAGTAAAGTAAAACAGCGATAGTTTAACTGTTTGACAACAACATATGACACCACAATATATTATAAACAAAAGTAACTAATTTTATCAATCAAAAAAGTCTCAAGAAGTTGATTTTACTTCTCAACTAAAAAAATATTCAGATCCATTTCCTTGGGTAAAAGTGAACTAAATCATCAAATATTAAGAATCTTGTCTCAACAATAATCATGTAATCTCGCCATCAAAATATATCACCAATCCAAATCATGAAAGCATATCAAATCATATTGTGGAAGAAATTCAAGTAAAATATTCAACACAGTCCTTTGAATTCCTTTTAGATACCATTCCAAATCATCAAAGCATACCAAATCATATTGTGAAAGAAATTCAAGTAAAATATTCAACACGGTCCTTTGAATTCCTTTTAGATACCATTCCAAATCATCAAAGCATACCAAATCATATTGTGAAAAAAATTCAAGTAAAATATTCAACACGGTCCTTTGAATTCCTTTTAGATACCATTACCAAACCTTGATGGCTTTCACGCTAGTGGACGCTCTTCTCAAGACAAATATTATATACTTTTAATTTTTCTTATTCTTTCCTTTTTATCGTGGTAGTTTTGGGAAAATCCCATAAGTAGGTAGCCCTTTTCAAAGTTGGATATGCATCAACAATTTTTTTTTTTGATATGGTATTCCTTACTTTTCCCAATGATGTATAATATTTTCTTTGTTATGTTTTTGGTCATCTAAAATTTCACAATTACCAATATTTTTTTATAAGGAATGTTTGCACTAAAAAAGCGTTCAAAGGGGGAACACATCCCTCGAAAGCTACACAAGGCCAAATAGGGCTTCAAAACTCTCAAGGAGTCCAAAAAATCCACAATCTACTCCAAGGATTTACAATTTCTTCCTAGAGCGCAACAAAAAAGGGTGCTACAAATGGTAAGGGTTCAATGTCCAAAATAGTATTCTCCTTTCCTTTGATAGATCTCCCATTTCTTTCAAGCCATAAACACCACCATATCTACAAAGGCACAGCCCTCCAGTAATCATGGACCTGGACCACCACTGTACAACCTCTCCAAGCCTCTGGACGACATGGTGATGCAAATCATTAATGGTGCTTTGGAAAGTGCCTTGTAGAAAAAATCGAAGTGTCATTTTTGTTTTACTAAGCTTTGGAATTACTAAGTATTTACTTAGGAAAGTGGTAAAATGATATTAATGTTGTGTGAGGATTCCAAAAGTCATGTTTCATCAATATTAGTGTTATAAAAGGGACAGCCCTCTTTATCAGTTGTAACCAAGTTTTTATCAATATCATTTTGAGTTATTTGCAAATTTTAAGTCTCTTATTTTACGCTCTCTTTTCTGTTATGTTAGAGGTAGCGTTTGCTCCTCGATCGATGATCTTTTTGTTCTATTGGACTCTGCTGGTCCGTAGGTCTAGTTTTTGCTATTTCGTTTTTGTGTATTAGGGACGCATTCCCCTTTTGAACGCTTTTCTAATATATTTTTACTTGTCAAAAAAAATAATTTTCTTAACGCTTTTTCCCAGATTTCCCTTTTGAACTCCAACTATGATTGGAGTAACCCTACTCTTTCTTAGTGCTATAAGATCTCTTGTTCATTTCTGGTTGCTTCACTTGGGCAAAACCCACTGAACCTCGAACAAACAATCACCAATACACCAAAAAAAAGTCTCAAAAAAAAAAATCAAAACATGACTCTTTAGTGTGGTCATATGTCCAATTGTCAAGTAAAACTTCTTTTAGTCAAAATCTAATGGTGGAGAAGTAAACCAACCATGTATGGATTTATCTTCAATGATAATTTCAGCAGTCCTTTTCATATTATTTATGTGTCTCATTTGTTGCCATTTTTGCATAATCATGTGGTCAACAACTTAAAATATTTATACACATATAAATTTAAATAATAATAAGAACTGATAATTATATATGTAATATACATTTACAAATAGTGAAGAAAACCAATTTAATGTTAGCGTATTCTAAGGTATACCCCATCCCACACATCACTGAACTACATGGTGTCATCACTAAAATACCTCATATGGTGTCATCTCAATATTGATTTGGTGTCAGGTATCATACGAGATACTCCCTCCTTCCCAAAATTCTTATCCATCTTTTTATTTTAGGATGTCCCAAAATACATGCCCCATTCCAAAAATGGATGCACTATTTTTTTTTGTAACATTCCCAAATTATCCTTTTGACATTGACTTGATTAAACAAGTACACTGATTACATAGCATAGTCTTTTACCAAGGATAAATTTTGCACTCTTATCAATACAATAAAAAAAGTATTAAAACCCACTACCATTCCCCAAACATCCCAAGAATTTTTGGACACATAGTATAAATCAACAGAACATGATTATCCCATTTAACCTTGAAAATCAACAAACATACCCTGATACTCTCTGTGAGAATCCACCACCACTGTCAACACAACACATACTTAGGTGGGAGAATTTAATTTGCCTTGGGATACCTATGGATATTCTTATATGCGTATATTCTGTAAGGCCACACCCTGATATAATATCTATAATCCTGTAATGCAATTGCATAATAAAATAACAGTATTCAAGTGGGAAGAAATTGCGCCGGAGTTGGTTCCGTCAACAGAGAGTATTGAAGGCGGCAACTGGTCTAATCATATGCCAGAGGAATGATGGGTACGAGGAAGATCAAGTCAATGACACGCACCGGTCACGCGCGTCACAGCTGATAAGAATTACTTCACACGTGGCGCTCATAGAGGTTCATTGCCAGATTCCACATTATCCTTATCTATAAGGGTGGGTGAGGAAACTGGGATGGGCCACACAGATTGGCCTAAAGTTGATTCGGGCTGGAGGGGCTATGGCCAAACTAAGGTGTTAAGATTCAAGTTTGATATTGGGCCTATGCCAGCCCACACTAAAAGACGGGTTATTAGAGGATCAAACCCATTTTCTGCTTCAGTTCTTAACGAACCAGACCCACGGAAGGCCCAGGTTAAAACTCAAATCTATAATCAAACTCTTTCCTCTTCCTCATTTCAGCGTCGGACTGAGAAAGAATAGTGGAGACGGCCGGTTGTTTCAGCTAGTAGACAAGGTACTCGATGGACTCATACTGAAAAACAGAAATGGGTAGCACGCTCTCCTTCTCCTTCTCCAGGTTTGATCCCTATCCCTCATCCTAAGAGCGCATCTTCTACCCCTTCTTTGAGTAAGGTGCTGGGAAATGGTGAAGGCGGAGTGGAGGATCGTTAGATCAAAAGAGAGACTTTTCTGAAGCTATTGTACCACGGGATGCAGAATCACAGTTTTCATTATCCAAACCCGGAAGTATTGATTGTTCCAAAGAAGTGACAAATTATGTTGGTCGAGACCTTCACTTTAAACTGACAGATGATTTAGCCGTGACTTTACTTAACGAACTTAAGCTTTGTGTTGCTTTAAAAGGCTTAAATGGTCTACCCTCTATGACTCAGACGAATTCTAATGACAACTTTTATGGATGACACTAGAACTGAGTTGAATATGCAATTAAATTTGTATCAGAATAGCACTGAAAGCAAAGGAGAGGACTTAGATGATCGGTCTTCACAAATTTGTCCTCTAGTCTGGGATGCTGATCAATCTGATGTGGATATTATGGAACCCTTAGCAACTTTGCACCCTGATTGCTTAGAGACGGTTAACGATATGGGTATGGATTGGGTGTTGGATAATATCGGCAAGGTTAGCGAAGCGCTGGGTGTCTCCTCGGAAGGAGATGATGATCGAACACAAACCATTCTTCATGATATTGTGGCAGGAAACAATAATGCAGAGACCTCTAAAAGCACAAAAGTTGTTAAAAATAAGAAAATTGCATATCGGAAAGGTGATCAGGAGGTTAAGAACCTTATTTCCAATATCAACTACGAAAGGAAGGATGGGGTGAATAAAGAAAGAGGAAGGACTAGAAGTGGGAAGCAGGGAGGAGGGGCACTGATTATCTTTGGTTCTCAATGAAGATACGAATTATTACATGGAATGTCCGTGGATTAAATGATCCGGACAAAAGAAAGGTGGTTAAAGTTGCTTTGAAGAAGTGGAATGCTCATGTTATTTGTTTACAAGAAACCAAGTTGGCTTCTATTTCTGATGCTGTAGTTAGAAGCCTTTGGGGAAATAGGTTCGTGGATTGGGAGGCTTTGAACGCTTATGGTATATCAGGCGGCATTCTTATTATGTGGGATCGTAGATTGATGTCCAGAATGAATATCTGGAAAGGACTATTTTCTTTGTCTTGCTTGTTTCAGATGGAAGATGATAACTTTAGTTGGGTACTTTCTGGAGTTTATGGACCCGTTATTGATTGTGATAGACCTATTTTTTGGCAAGAACTCAGTTGTATTAAGGAATTGTGGCCATTGCCTTGGTGCTTAGGCGGGGATTTCAATTCTGTTCGGTCTCCATTTAAAAGATCTGCAGGGGGGGAGGTGGTCTTCAGAGATGACCCATTTCTTTGACTTTATTGATGGTCACCTTCTTATTGATTTGCCTTTAGAAGGGGCAACTTTCATTTGGTCTAGTGGCATAGACCCAGTTACTTTATCGAGGCTTGATAGATTCCTAATTTCTGGAGATTGGGAGGAGAAGTTTCCATATGTCACTCAGTCAGCTTTGGTTAGAGTCACGTCTGATCATGTGCCCTTAGTTCTTGATTGTGGAGGTATGAGATCTAGACGGACTCCATTTCGTTTCGAAAATATGTGGTTGAGAGCTGAGGACTTCCAAGGGAAGGTCCAGTCCTGGTGGGAAGAAACAACGCTTACTGGCTCTACTAGCTATGTGCTTGCTAAGAAGTTTCAGATTCTCAAATCTGAGCTTAAGAAATGGAATAAAGAAGTGTTTGGGAATCTTGAATGGAAGAAAAATAGAGTCCTGGCTGATATCGCTAAACTTGATTGTTTTGATGAGATAGGGCAAGATACGAATTCTCTACGCTCTAGAAGAGCGTCTTGTCAGGCGACTTTTGTTGATATTGCTACTATGGAGGAGATATCGTGGCGTCAGAAATCTCGGGCTTTGTGGCTTAAAAAAGGTGACCGTAATACTAAATTCTTTCACAGACTTGCTAACGCTCATAGAAGATACAATAATATTAGGCGTATTCGTGTGAATGGTTCAGAGTTGTGGAAAGAAGATGAGGTGTGTGGGGGTATTGTTTCTTTTTGTCAGCAACTCTATACTGAGACTTTGGAATGGAGACCAAAACTTGATGGTTTGCATTTCGATGCTATTTCTACACTGGATAGTGATATGCTTGTGGTTCTTTTCTCTGAAGAGGAAGTTCTTAAGGCGTTATCCAGTTGTAATGGTGATAAAGCTCCAGGGTAGACGGATTCACTATGCAGTTTCTTTAAAGAGAGCTGGGAGGTGGTGAGTAATGAGGTAAAGGGCACTTTTCAGGAATTTTATTCGCATGGCACATTTGAGAAATCATTAAATGCATCTTTTATTGCTCTTATTCCTAAGAAGAGTAACGCATCTGACATTAAGGACTTTCGGTCAATCAGTTTTGTGAGGTGTATGTATAAGCTTATTGCCAAGGTCCTTGTTCTTAGAATGCGGAATGTTTTAGATGGAATCATCTCAGAGTCACAAAATGCTTTTGTTGGTGGAAGACAGATTTTAGATTCTGTTCTTATTGCAGGAGAATGTGTCGATTCCACGTTGAAGAGTAAAGTTCCTGGTGTTTTATGCA
>JAOTQH010263855.1:0-11078 GCA_025631255.1 Cornus kousa | reverse complement strand
GTAGCAAAAATTGGGAACCGGTTCAGACCTACCGGTAGCAAGATTGGGAACCGGTAGCCACACTCCAGTGCACATTTCTGCTTTCACAGATTTATCAGCTTTGATTACAAAACTTTGGTCTATCATAACTCCTTCGTCCGGAACCCAAATAGGGTCATTCTTGAGCCCATTTTCAAGGATTTTAAGTTAGCTTTCCAATTATACCAATCTCATTCAAAAATTCCATTCACATAGAGAGTTATAGTCATTTTAGTGGGATAGTGTCGGGAATTCCTTTGAACCGAGAAAGGGCTTTCTTGAGAAATCACATCTTTGACCATGGAACCTCACCTAACCATATAAAATGTCTTGAATAATTATATTTAACCTAAATTGATTATTTTATGAATGATTTAACCACTTATACGGTGAAATGCCCATTTTACCCCTAGTGTGTTCTCGGGTTTGGTTAAGGACCCGTGTGGCGATCCAGGCCTCCGGGTCAGGGTCGTTACAGAACCGGATTCTTACTCAAGTCCAACTTATGAAAATGCATGTGTAATACTTCATGCTCAAGTTAATTAATATTTCTCATAAGGTTCAGGTGGTCTGGGTGATGGGTTCCCACAGTTGCAAAATGCTGACGAAGATCACGTTTGTCCTGTTCGGAATCGCAACCCCATTCCACCACGTAGGTAGCCAGCCTGCGAGGAAGACTTCAATGATGATGACTATGATAAAGAGGTGCTTGGGAGGCGTACAAGTACAGAAAAATATCTGTATCAAGGAGATTGTGATTCTAGAAAGTTTTGTATAAAGATGGATCTTCCCAATTTTAACAGTAATCTTAATATAAAAGATATATTGGATTGGTAGGGAGAAGTTAATATATTCTTTGATTACGTGCATATTCAAGAAGATAAAAAGGTGATAATGCATTTGATTTGAGAATAATTAGTTTAAAGTCTAAAATAAATTTTCTTCAATTCCAATTCTAAGACACCAATTCCACGTCAGCTAGTGTAACATTAGTGGATTGTTGATTCCAATAGGCCTCTTCATTTGACCCATTCTGTGATCACCTTTATTGTTTCTTTTAGAATGTGCCCTGATTAGGCCACTAGAGACTACCTTGGTAGCTCCTCTGTAACCCAAAAATTATTGAAGTGAAGACTTCAATTTTTTACAGCATGGCTTAATTACTTGCCACGGGGAAAAATTAATGGAGAAATTATTCAATTTGCATTTTATCCACAAAAATCTCAAACCAAGCTCAGATGAACTTTTGTTACTAGGTAGGCATACCTTCCCCTCTCAGACTTTGGTTCAAAATTTGTTAATGCATTTGATTTGACCTTAAGGAATGCTTAATTCCGTAGACCTCACATCTGACCATCCTCTAAATATCTCTTTTAAAACTTCAACTGCATTTCAATGGTTAATATATATATCCCCCATTGTTTTCATAGACCTGGATTGTTTTCATATGCCAGATTTAAGGTGACATGCTCTAAAATATCCTAGGAAACATGGCTTACCGGCCATCTTCAAAACTTACGCATGTTTAAAAGTATTGTTTGAAGCAGAAGTCTGAAATCAGGACAATATGTGCCTGGAGATTAGACACAACAATTAGAAGAAATTAAGACATCAACTTCCAATATATATTAATGCCTATTAACTATTGTTCTATGATCATCTTTGTTCTTTCTTTTAGAATGTCCCTTGAATAGACCATTAGAAATTAATTTGGTAGCTCTCCTGTGTACTCTAAAATTATCAAAGTGTAGACATTTGAATTTAAAAAGCATGACTTATTTGATTGCCTGAGGAAACCTTTGCTTCCATATTGCATGGAGAATCTACACATAGCAGAGAAGTTCAAAGAAGATCAAAAACATCAACAAAATCAACTTTCATTCCATAACATGTATAAAGATACAGGAACCTCTCCATACTGTAAGTGATGTACCTACTAGTTCAAAACATGCTTTGGTCATGCCATATATAGACCACAATTGTAACAGCTACAGTTGAATGTTAAAATGTCTAGTTTCATCACCTCGACAAAGTGAGAACGTTGAATTTGCAGTTCTGTTTCTATAATCAACAGTCACCTTGTATTCACCTAAGAATCCAGAGAAGCTACATGCGCCGTGTTCATCTGTATGGCCTTCCAAAACCCCTGTTTGCCATTCTTTCAAAAGCTTATCAACCACATCACCAGCAGGGAGATTACGGAATTCATTGTCAGTAAGGCACATCCGGTAACAACCGTTTGGATGTATGGCAGTCCATAGCATTATCCCATTTACAGAGGGATGTGAGAAGCTCTCTCTCAGAACTTCTTCTAGATAAACAGCCTGTAAAGGAAGCAACTAAAATGATATTCCACCACAGTAAAAGAGGCATTTTTTTATTTCTATAAAAGTGTGGCCTTTTAGACATTCCTCTATACATAAGTTTGAATTTTGGTATATTAAAATAAAAGAAAAAATTAGAGTTACCAAATTCAATTTATCTATCGTGAAACTGGGAACATAAGTGACAATATACTTGCTCACCCGGACTTCCTGCTTGGGAACTATTTTGCTGATATCAATCTCTGTAAGCCAAATAGGAAGCCTTAGCATAGCCAACTTATCTAGAACGGCTCTCATTAGAGGACGGTTAGGCACTCCGAAGTGACCCTCTAAACCAATTCCATCCATTGACACTCCAGCTCGTTCGAGTTCTCTTATCCGCGAAATGTAGCCGTCCACACTGGTTTTATTGTCACTACAAGTCTCCACAACATTAAATTCGTTCAGAAACAGTGTTGCCAATGGATCTGATTGGCGTGCTGTCTCAAAGAAATGCAAGGAGGCATTAGGACCAAGCTTTTGCTCAAAGAAATCAAAATGAAGATTTTCATTGCTAACATCCCAGTGTATGAATTCTTCTCTATATTTGCTCATTAAACTTTCTACACGGGAGTCAACAGCTGATTGCAGCTCAGAACTTGTTAGGTTAACAATCCATGCAGGAATTAACTGAGGGTCCTCCCAGAAGATATTGTGTCCTCTGGCAATAATTTTGTTTGCTCGGAGAAATTCCAACATCTGGTCTGCTAAAGTGTAGTTGATCTGTCCCTGTTTAGGTTCTGTAGTGTACCACTTGAGTTCATTCTCGAAAACTGCTGCATTGAATCTCTCAACAAACCAGTTCTGAAACAATTCAAGGATTTTATTGTTTTAGCTTTCAATGTAAATATGATCATGGGGTACATAAAAATGGCTCCAAAAATATTAGAATGGAGAGCTACATGAAAGGACCATAATTAGTTTTAATTAAGTAATAGCTTAGTTAAGGACTGCTTTCGCAGTCAGAATCTCTTTCCCTTTGTTGAAATATAATGCTTTGATTCTGAATCTTCCTAAATGATTAATCTTGTATATATTAAACATTAGTTATAGATAGCTGAGAATAGTGATGTAGCTAATCCATTGCAGTAACCTGATAAGGCTTATTGCCAATGATAGTCCCGGCTATGGCAGATCCAAATGGGAAGTCTTTAGACACTTGCTCTACTCTAACTGTTGCTCCTTTCAACCTATCTCCAAGTTCATCAGACACATGGATTGTCACGGCACGCTTCCTTTCCTGGAAAACAAGAAAACTTTGGTATTGCTTGATTTTATTCATAAATGAAGTCCCTTTTTTTGATTGGAAAAGACAAGAAAATTAGAATCTCATAAGATTTTTAAAAACTAAATAGGATGTTATATAGACTTATATATTCCTTTTATTGACTGCCTTCTTTATGGCAATCAACTAAAGCACAAAAAATATGAATGTTTGTAGCATTTACAGTGTTTATTATGTACTGCTGATTCATTCCCCACTGCTGCTCAGTAAATTGCTGTAAAGAAGCCCCTGCAATTTCTATACCAATGTCTGTGTCATCTGAATTCTGCAATGGAAATAAAGAAAAGATAAAACTAAAACTTGGCCTTATAGAATATTAATATCTGTTGCCAACCCTCTAATTCTTCTTTGATTCTACACATGTACTAAGCCAATGTTGGTAAACTTAATTCATTGGGGAAATATGTTAGGGGCCTGAATAGGTCCTCTGCGCAGAAAAGTTAAAAATTGGATCAGTAAAAATTCACTCAATTTGGTTTACTTATTGGAAACCATGGTTAAACCTGCAAGAAAGGAGTCGGTTATTAAAAAAATAATAAAATAATTGGACATGGTCTATTAATTTTCAAAGTCATCCTTCGGGCCAAATTATATTTGGTAGGAATTCAAAATTTTACAAGGTTTAAGTTCTTCATGAAGGAGATCAGTGGATGCTTTTGAAAGTTTATCATGTTGAGGCAGGAACTGGTTTTTCATATCCCCAGTTTATGCAGCCAATCAAATGGTTCAGAGAAGGAAATTATGGGAGGGTTTGAGATATTGTCATACTTTGGTCAATGACACCATGGGCTGTTATAGGAGATTGGAATGTCATCAGATATCAAGAAGAGAATAAAGGAGGAGTGTCAGTTCCTAAAGGCATTATAGATGAATTCAACAATAGTTTATCTGTGCGCAATGGAGTTAATGAATCTCCCGATGA
This sequence comes from Cornus kousa, assembly GCA_025631255.1. Classification (NCBI taxonomy): domain Eukaryota; kingdom Viridiplantae; phylum Streptophyta; class Magnoliopsida; order Cornales; family Cornaceae; genus Cornus; species Cornus kousa. The sequence continues at coordinate 6,490 of JAOTQH010263855.1, read as the reverse complement.
TAAATGGGGACTGGACCTGGTGTAATAGACAGGCTATGGGTAAAAGGATCTGTGCTCAATTTTCCAAACTCCAAGGTTTTATTGACATCTGCAAGTGTTTCAGACCATTATGCAATGGTGCTGCAGTATTGTGACAAAATTGCATTTAAAACCAAACCTTCAAGTTTCTAAAGGTTTGGTGTTTATAAGAGGGAATAAAGGAGATTGTAAAGGAAACTTGGGATATTCAAATCAATGGTAATCCTATGTAAATTCTAACCAAGAAACTGCAGAGTGTCAGAGCAAAGGTTAAAGAATGGAATACGAAAGTGTTTAGACATGTTAATATCCAAATATGAGAAGATAGAGATAAGTTTGAAACTGTTCAAATGGCTCCCCAATCTGTCCCAAATGAAGCTGAGTTGTTTGTGGCCGAAAATGAAGCTAGAGCAAGATTAGAATGTGCATTGAGTAATGAAGAAGTTCTAACTGCTCAAAAAGCTAGAGTTACATGGCTTCCAGAAAATGATAGAAGCTTAAAAAAAATTTATCAGAAAATTGACCAACAAAGAGCTTATAATACTATATCTATCATTCAAGATGAGTCAGGGAACTGGATTAATGATATGGATAAAATTAGTGACTGTTTTGTTGCTTTTTATCAAGACCTGTTCAGTGATCATGTTCAGTCAAATACCTCAGATATTGATATTCTTCCTAGAGGTTGCTTATCCCAAGAAGAAGCTCAGCTTTTGGAACCTATCACTATGGAAGAGGAGATTAAGGTTAACCCCAAGGGTTGGCTCAAGTGGGTAATTCACTTAGTCGTGGTGCCTCAGAAGCATCAGGTCTAAGGTTCTACTCCTCTTAAGTGCAAACAATTTCTTGGAGGGGGGAGTGTGACTAGGAGAAAAACAAAGAAGAAGAGGAGATTAAGGGAGTTGCGGATCTCCTAAGCCCCGATAAAAGCCCTGGCCCAGATGGTTTCCCTCCTTGATTCTTCCAACACTTTCCAGATATAGTGGGAAAGCAAGTGATCTCTGCAGTTCAATTTTTCTTCTGTCATCCCAGGTTGAGTAAAAGTATTAATTCCTCTTTCATTTGCTTCATTCCAAAAACAAAAAGATATATGCAGGAAAACTTCAGATTTCAGGCCTATATCTTTGTGTTCTACAGTGTATAAAATAATTAATAAGATCATGGCTAACAGACTTGGTGTCTATCTACATAATCTGGTTGGGAGTGAACAAAATGCCTTTCTAAAAGGTAGAAGACTGCATGATAATATAATCATGGTGAATGAAATAGTTAGAGGCTTCAATTCTGTAACATCCCATCTCCCAATGGCTTTAAAGACTGACTCGCATGCAGCTTATGACTCTATGTCTTGACAATTTTTACTCAACCCACTTCAGAGCATGGGTTTTGGTAACAAATGGATAGGGTGGGGGAAAGAGTGTTTGTCTTCTCCCTGGTTTTCTGTCATCATAAACGGTTCCCCTGCTGGCTACTTCCAACCAAAGAGAGGTTTGAGACAAGGGTGCCCCCTCTCGCCTTTATTGTTTACTCTTATTACAGAATATTTTTCTAATCTGGTTCATAAGGCAGTCAGTGAAAACAGAATTCAGTTGTATTCAGCAGTTAAAAAGGTGGGTTTCGATTCTCTCATTGTTTCTATGCAGATGATTTGGTTTTGATAAAGAAAAGGATAATTATAGTACTGCTAGAAACATTCTCAATGTGCTGCAAGTGTTTAAACACAATTCTGGTTTATGCGTTAATCTGGAGAAGAGCCAAGTATTTTTTTCAAATACAGTGAAAAGGAAGAGAGGTGTTTTGAGATATTAAATATGAAATCTGGAAAACTTCGGTTCTCTTAGTTAGGTCTTCTATGCTTGACAAAGGTGTGAAGAATAAGGATTGTAAGCGTTTGATTGACAAAATCTCTGCAAAGCTTAGCAGCTGGAATTCCTTGAATCTTTCCCTCGCTGGTAGGGTTGAATTAATCAGGACTGTGGCTTCTTCATTTTTATATCACTAGTATGCTGCATTTAAACTCCCAATGGCTAAAATGGCTGCAATTGAGAAAATGTTCAAGATTTAAAAAAAAAAAAAAAAATGCATTTGCTGAAATGGAATAAGGTGACAAGATCTAAAACTGAGGGATGGTTTGGGATAAGAAATATCCTGGATATCGATAGAGCATCTAAATGCAGGTTGTTTTGGGATCTGGTTCAGAATAAATGTGGATTACTTGGCTCGAAGCTGTTTATATCCAATCCCAGTCTACTGGGACTTGTAAACCAGAGAATCATCATTCTGCATTCTGGAAGAATCCGATTGATGTCAGAGAAATCGTGGTGGCCAATTCTGAGTTTAGGATTGGTAAAGGGACCTCCTTGAAGATCTTTCTAGATCCTTGGTGGCAAGGTACTTCTTTAATTCGGTCTTTTGGCTTTAATGTGGTTAGGCAATTTGATTTTTCCTAAATATTGTTCTCTGAATCATATTATTCAAAATGGGAGTTGAGTGAAGCCTACTTATCTGTTGCCAGAAGCTAACAATATCTGGGACATAATCTCTGCTTTGCCTATTCATCATGTAATCAGATTAAAGAAGGGTTCTCCAAGTTTTAAACAGTTCTGGAACTGCTGCAGATCTGATTCTTCCAAATAAAAAGATTGGGCTAAGCTTGTTTGTAATGGGGATAGACCTGCTGCAAGCTTCTCGTTTACCTGCAGCTCCTTTGTTGAATTCCTGGTGTCTAGTATTTAAGTCTTTCGTTTTTATTCCTTGTGTTTGGATTCCGGAAATGGGTTTTCGTTTTTATTCCTTATTATTATTATTATTATTATTATTATTATTATACTGTAATGTGAGGATTCTCCCTCTTGTTTGTTTCCTGTGATGACTAATAAAATTGAATTTAGGGGGGTAAAAAGTGGTGAAAACATATTACCTGAAATTTTAGGAAGGATATATTTGATGATGAATCTAATATAAATCCACCCTTCAGGAATGACCAGCAACCACGCCTAGCCACAACGTTCCCTATACATTCTAGTGTTGTATTCTCTGTCATCAGGCTGGCTCCTACAAGAGCTGAACCGGCACCATTTATCTTGACCCAAGCTGTTAAAGTCCAAACATGACTCACTATAAATAACTTATGATGCCTCCTGATAGCTATCAGCTTAAGCAGGAAAAAGCAGATGCATAGGGTTTACATTGAATAAGAACTGTGTTAAAAGGGGATCCATTCTGATACTATCAAAGACGGCCAATATTCTACAAAGATTGGAACATGTAAACTGTCACTACAAGAATAACATTATGTAGGTATGTGCAGGAGAAGCAATATGACTACAATGAAACAAGTTTAGGCTAAGGGCACCTTAGTTGCTTTTGCAGTGTAACTAGTCAATGTCATACCGCATTCAAATGCAGTGTTACATAAAATCCTAAAATTGATCATGTATAATTATACAACTGTATTACTGGCAGCGATGATCGCGGTCTAATCTCTGTTGGACAAATTTGAAGGCACACTAGTAGCATCAATGGCAACGTGAATTAAACCATGTTTAAGCCATTTTTGAATTAAACCATGAACTAATTCTATCAATGTTATGAGAGAAACTTGGAAAAATGAACTCAACTGGAAAAGCAGTAAATGGTGCCTTGGGTGAGATGTCGCAATGGAATTCCTGTTCCATTGTTTCCAATATTTGGTGTAAAATCTGGAACGTAATCTTTGAGGATCCCTCCATCATAAAGTGGCTTTTCCGGATGTTCTTTACACTGTTTACCAATAACAATCATGAAGCTAGTTGAATTGCTATGACATAAATATAAGTTGAATTGCTTGATTTTCCAATCTATACATATATATACATATATATATATATATCAGATGAAACTCTGATAACAAGTTAAAAATGCATCTTTTTCACCTCTGTGTAAGCAGTAGAATCGTAAAATGGCCCCTCTGCAGTTTGAGAACACAAAAATTGAAACACATTGACAAAATTTCATAATATTTACATTGTTGTATGAGAGAGAGAAAGAGACAGAACCATAAGGAGAAGCCATGGGAGAACCATTAGGTGAAGCCATGGGAGAACCATAAGGTGAAGCCATGGAAGAGCCAATAAAGAGAACAAGAACCAAGAGGCAAAAAAATTGAGGGTCTGGCATACTCTTTTCTGTTTACACTAGGATGCTGCAAAAATGTAAAGAAACAAGCATTATGTTTTGTGAATAAAATGATTAATTATTTACCTCTATTATAAAAATGCTCTTAAGAGAACTACAAGCCACGAGTTCTCCGCATTTAACCAAATTAATAGTCAAATGATTCAATTGACTTCGAATAAATAAAATAAAATTTTCACATTGAGATGAAATTAAAGTAAAAAATTACACCAAATATTATAAGGTTACCATTATTTCAAATTTGTAGAGCCAATAAATAATAAACATAAAAACATTAATAAAAACAAATAAATATAAAATGGAAATAGGGTAAAGAAAATTTTGGTTTGATATGAATAAACATGAGGCGCCTCAGCAAGCAACCTGTCCTAAAGTCTTTGTAGCCTTCTAGCCCTCCCTATGTGCATGCTGGGATGGACAACACAAACACCAAGCTCTTAGCCAAATGCCCTCGTCTTGTCGCCCATAAAATAAGTAAATAGGTGAAAATAAAGAAAATAAAAAGTGAAGAAACAAAAAAAAAAAGACAAATTTAAAATTCTTCTCGAAAACTCAGCTTATATAGGTAAAGCCTAGGGCTTGTAACTGCCAAATTAAATTGACCCAATGAATCACATAAATAGCCAAAGTAAATAGGCTAACATAAATAGACCCAATAACATCAAAATAAATAGGCAACTAACATAAAAACTAAACAAGCTCAGTATAAAACTTATGCAATAAAGATGTCTTACAAACTTGTCAAATTCATACATTTCAAACAGCCAACGTAGGCTAACTAAAGAAGATTTTTTTTTTTCCTAGTTGGTGGTACTCACGCACACACATGCCTCCACTGAGGTTCGAACTCCTAACCTCCCTTTGGGAAGTAGGGACTTGGTACCGCTAGGCCACAGGCCTGCTGGTAACTAAAGAAAAATCATGTGCTTTGAAAGACCTCCACCCTTAATTTTGCTACCAGAAATGTACCATGGTAGCTCCTATGTAACCCAAAAACTATTGAAGTGAAGACTTTAATCTATCACAGCTTGTCTTATCTACTCACCACAGGGAATCTGTGGTTTATTGCTTGGAAATTCTATGGATGGGATACACTTTTAATGGAGAAATTCTTAGAAGTTCTCCATTTATCTTATATTGCATAGCATGCCTAAAAGAACAGTATCTATAAGTGATGTGGTTCAAAATATGAAATGTTGGAGCCAGCAGATTTCTGAAACTTCCCCATCCCCTTTTGTTAGGGTAGAGAGTTAACAGATCTCTCTATACTGTCTAAAGGAACTCTACTTTGAATGGTGATCTGTGTAATTTTGTTAAAACTAAAGGGTATCTGTAAATTAAGCAAACCTTAGAAGAGGGTGTAATTTACCTTTTTCTTTATTATTATTATTATTATTATTATTTCATTTTTGCATATTGAGGATCACTACAGTGTGAACTATTGGACTAAGGACAGCCTATGTTATGAATGATCAGATGGTTCATTAAATTACCAATTTGGTACACAATCGCAATGCAATAATCAGACAGAGAGGACAGGTTTCTATGGTAGAACTGGGAACATGTAACTTAGTACCTTCCTTCGAAGGCACTCCAAAATAGTAAGGACAATCCTTCAACCCACACAGGGCCATATAAGATGTTAATCAGGAGATTGGACAGAAGAAAGGAGTAAAAGTTGGAGTTTCCAAGAAAGCTAACTATAATAGTTCAAGAGAAACACATTTGAAAGCCAAGGAAATTGATTTATCATTAAAAAAAAATGAGATTGAAGCAGCAGAATTTTGTTCTACAAGAATTTAAAAATTGGAGCTGTGCCACACGACCGGAACCAAGCTCAGATGAACTTTTGCTACCCAGTGGTAGCATTCAAACTAGGTAGGCATACCTTCCCCTCTAAGACTTTGGTTCAAAATTGTGAATGCATTTGATTTGATCTTAAGGAATGCTTGATTCCGTAGACCTCACATCTGACCATCCTCTAAATATATCTTTTAAAACTTCAACTGCATTTCAATGGTTAATATATATATCCCCATCTTGCCTTAAAAGGATCACACCTCAAAAATAGGGAAAAAAAACCCTATCCTAAAAAAGAAATAAAATCAAACAAACTAAAACAAGGCTAAGACATCTTGAAGACAGACCCCCAAGACATCCAAAACCTCCCAAACAATACTTTTAAAGAGTACTCTATTGTGTCTAATAACATCATTGTGAGTCCTACCATTCCATTCACTCCATATGAAATATAAAGTTGCAGAAAAAATCATCCTACTAAGTTTATTCTTCCATG